>NNCF01126869.1:976382-1011281 GCA_002313205.1 Laupala kohalensis | reverse complement strand
CCCCCCCCCCCGAGTTAGCTTCCGCACCCTCCTTGACTACGGTCTAGATCCCCCCCTGCTCTGGACTTCATATTTGGAGGCAGTTTTGAATATCTTTTCTGGATTTTATACGAAACAAACCTCTGTTAAACGTAATAGAAATTTGATTACTTATGAATAAGGAAAACTAAAAAGGGGATTCAATAACTTCCATGATAATATAGGTAACATTCTTCAAAACTGTTTAACTTTAATAATTAATTTATCGCTTCAAAAACTACAATTTGAAATTTTTTTTGCAATATAAGATGGTTTGGGGGGAATTTCATTTAATTACTCTAGAAGAAGCAAAGTTTTATACATAAAGTTTCAACATAACTGTTATGAATGAACCTATTGCTTTTATATAAATCTTGCATCAGTTATTATCCGATAAATGGTAATGTTTTCAATGAAGGATAATCAAGTTCCAACATCACCTTAGTTTCTAAAATATTTGTACGAATGAAGAAACATGGAAGCTCATTTAAGTGGATAAACAAATTGAAATAAAATGTCACCATTACGATGTTGATGAAATCTTCTTTCAACTCATCGTCACCAAACTTGCGTCATCAAACTATGACCTAATGCTTATTGATCTCGACAACACCGGAATTGGCTTATTTTGATATTTATCTCAAACGGTACTGAAGTTATCTTTATATATATATATATATATATATATATATATATACATAAAAATTTGTTTCAATACCTAAACATCAAAGTGTTTACTTCCAATGATACATATAGGAGAGTAGTAAAATTAAATGAACAAACAATCTTTCGATGAATGGAAATAAGAGCAAATTGAATTGCCATTACTGTAAAATATCTGCAATTTCCAAGTAGGATAAATGGATAACTTCTTTTTCCAAAACGTTTCTATAACATAGTGAAAATTAATGACATTATGAAAAATTAATGTTTTTAAACTAATATATGAGTCATTGAATCGTTCTTACCTCAGCATCGTATTCAGAGTATTTTTTATTTTTTTCAAAATTTTAAAATTTAAAAGAATAAATATGTACGTAACTGTGCGCTGTATATGTTTTCCATTTTCTTTCTTAATGACAAAAAATTGTCAGAGTGAAAATATTCTTCGTACCTTGACCCCAGTGGTAACCTCATTCATGGAGTGAGCCAGTGCCTGCCAGATCGATCTTACCATTTTCTAATTTCTTTTAGCCAACGATGACCGTCTTGTCTTCAACCGTCTTATGGCATCTCTCAGCCGTGACATCAGATCTCCTGTTCTTACTTTCCATGTCATAATTGTTCATTTCGCTTTAATTCCCATCGTAAATACCCAAGTTGCGTTACGTATACTATGTATTTGTCAAAGCGTTCTCTTGTCTCGATTATTTTGTCCTCGTCCGTCATATTATAATAACTTTCTTTTCACAAATATTTCAGACAATTCTTTCAAGCTCTCTCTTCCCTGTACAGAGGGCAATTCCGAGCTCGGCCCGAGTCGCGGTGGTGACAGGCACCTCAGCATGGTGCAGTCGACAGTGAGCACATCACGGCAACCGCCGCCGAGTGGACTTGTAAGGCGAGGCGCGGAGTCGCAACAGATGAATGCAGCTCGGCGTGGGAGCGAGGCTGGCGGTGCGGGGATAGAGGAGGCGATGGGGGACGCTGCGAGGCGTGGGTCGTGGCGTCGACGTCTACGTCGCTACTGCACTTGGCGATGAAGGAACGCAGATGCACGTCCACTTCTTTCCATCAAAATATCAATCAATTATTTGGTTTTGAAGGATGTTCTCTAGACAGTGAATTAAATATTTTTGAAGCATATAATTAGTATAAAACAATGCAAACATGTATTTATTATATTTATTTATTTATATATTTAGTTAGTTATTTAGTTAGTTATTTAGTTAGTTATTTATTTATTTAGTTATTTATTTATTTAGTTATTTATTTACTTGTTTATTTATTCTAACAAGCAACTGCCCACGATTGTATTGTCATGAGGTGTGTACGAGAAGAGTGAACCTATAAGACTACGTTTTATCTACATTTAATGGCATTGATGAACAATTGTAAACATAAAAAAGGATCTAACGATTTATTCTTGTCTGTTTTCACATGGTAGGAATCAAGATTATTACGTGCGAGTCAATTAAAAAATTTTGTTCGAATGTGGTATTGTAATTGTAAGTTTTGGAACTGAGTTTTTCACATTTATTAAATGGCAAATTCTGAGTTGTAACTCTAATTGTCCTGCCCTCAGTCAACCAGTTCGTAATTAAAAGTTAAGTGTGAGTAATTTAAAAGTAAATGCCGCGTTGAATAATAATCTTGTTAATGATTTATTCAACCCTGATAGAAGTAAGAAGGGTAAACGTATTTTGAAGTTGCTGCTTCTAACCCTAAACTAAATTTTAAATTCATTTGTGCCCTTGTGGTAACCGCTTAGTCTGTGCAATTAAATTACTTCAGAAGTGATGAAGGGGTATCAGAATGTATATTATATACATATGATATCGATTTAGCTTTAAAACACACCGACCATTTTATAAACTATTTAATAATTTATAAACTATTTAATATTTATATGACGTAAATTTTCTCTTACGATAAAAGAACACATTTTCCCGAATAAATTACATTCCAAATTTTCTAATTCGGTGTATTTTTGAAAACCATAGCCAGAAACGTTTAATTTTTTGAATATATTATACAGGTTGCCGGACATGTTGAAGAAATTATGTTTATATCTGAAATAATGAATTCTTTATTAATCCATTTGTAAAGTACAAATATAATAATTACATGTTTTTATTCCAACAAAATACCAACTTAAACTAACACAATTGCATATTTCTTGGATTGATACAGTTTTGTACACACAAACACAGAATAATAGCTTGAAGAATCAGCTTCTCGACGCAGCGTCTGCCCTCGGTGATTCTGAAGCAGTGTTTTACAAGAATGAGCTCTGGAAAGATCACTCCAATAAAAAAAATATACACCTATTGTTGTAAAAAGAATTAATCTCATTGGAGCTTATAAAAAACAGGATTTCATTGTCGTGAAGAAATTCAATTGCTTAGCCAATAATATGTTCAATTAAGAATAATTCGCATTATAGAGAATGCGAATGAAGAATAAATGTTTCAATATGAAAAAATGAGCATAAAACAATAATATACGATACAATACGAATCCTTTCTCCTTCGTCGCGTGAACGCAAAATAGCAGTCTTAAAATTATACCATAAAAAATGAAACAGATGAACGTCGTAATTGACAGTCAAGCGACCCACCGACGCGTACTCACGCGGCGAAATTAGGAGATATTGCAAATAACTTAGTGCGCCGGTCACTGGTGCGCCCTGGCGGTGTAAGTTTGAACTACCCTTCAGGGGAGGGGGGTAAGCGTCTGCTCAGGTCAGACCGTCGTCTCTGTTGAGAGCCGACAGGTTACTGCAAAATAATTAGTATATCTTCAAGGCGGGAACGTCAATTCTGACGAACTGCGCAGGCGCATAGCACACCTGAACACAAGAGGCGCTTGCTCAAATACAGGTGAGCCTGATACGAAACATGCAGCATCATTTCGAAACAGTTTACATCCCAAGGATATAATCCTGATTGTATTGTGGGACAGTATGCATATATGACACAACAATCAATTGCGGATAGTGTCTGATTGACTTCGCAGTTGTCTCTCCTATTCTATCACTAGCTCTGACGTAAACATTGACTTGCTTTTGTGACTGTCACAATTGAGTAATATACCGATAATCATAAAATAACTTAAATTTAAAGAATTATGCACATTACCAGAAGCAAAAAATGAACAACTACTCAAATATATAATATATCGAAATAAATTCAAGTGTTTTAATCCTACTTCTAATCCTAGGTGTAACATACAAGATACATCTACCACAATACCCCTGGTAATTGATCAAGACCACGACCTTTCAAGTAAACCTTTTTACTCAACAAATATATTACACCACCTTTCACCTAATCGCAGGTAGAAATGTCATGATGAATTGTTGAAAATATTAAATAAACGAGCCTATTTAAAAATTTGTACTGATTAATTTTGGAGGGATATTTAAATTTTCGTTCTGACCGCCATTGATAACTACATCATGGGCTTACAAGGTAATGGAAGGCCATGCTACTTACGAACGGAGTCGAATGAGTTCACACTCCATATTACTTTCTTTGTAAATAAGTTTTTGTTAAAAATTGGATCGTCGTTACTTATTATTATTATTCATAAAAGTGACAAAAAAAATTCGAAAATATAAAGTACTCCAAGTATTAGCAGAATTCCTACTGAAATATCCTTCATTTCTGAATCAATGAACTCGCATGCAATAGTTTGGTTTAATACAAGTAAAATGTAAACAATGTGACGCTTTCTTGTGTCACTTATCTGAACAAGTTTCTTCAATAAATTTATTTAGTACAATGGTTAATCTTTTTTTAAAATTTTTTGGTAGTTTATATGTTTTAGATATTAAATAGTTCAACCAATTAAGATAAAAAATCTGGTTATTACCTTAATAGCGAGAATAGAAGCAAAAATACGAGAAAAATATATAAGTAATTTTCTTCATTTCTTTTGCGTTATTACTCATGAACAGAGTTCAGATCGACATGATCTTAAAAAACCCGAAATGTGCAACCAAAAACCTGAAGATACGAACTTAAAATGTACTAATGTACAATATGAGTCCCTATTCATTCATACATTCAGCAATATAATTTGAAAAGCTCTACATATGGAGTTGACGTTACATCAGCTCCAAAACCTTACCTTTGGATTTTTTTTTACCGGGGATAACAAGATTAACAATCAAACATCTGCAATAAGGGCTACAATTCAACGATTAAAATGAAAGGAAACATAGGTACCCACATAATTAGTATGGTAAATTTTAAAAGTAATAATTTGTTCTTACGTGGTGAAAGAATAGCTCGCACCTATGGCTATTGACGAGGAGCAAATATGTACTGTGGAAGCGATTATCTTCCGGATACATGAAAACGAAAACTCGGGCGAAAAACTCGCACCCCAATGCCAACAACGTCAGCCGTGCTACCGACGTCACCAACGTCATTGCTGCAACTATGAACCGTGACATGAACAACAACGCAATTTTGAAACCTTTAACAGCCATAACCGAGGGATTAAGTCGAAAAAAAAGACTACGGACCTCCACAGGTTATAGTCTAGTTGCCATCTGAAAAGTTACCATATTTGGGAGAACTCCCAACCTGCACAATTGGTTCGCCTTATGTCGTATACTCAACTTAGTGACATTTTCATCTTTATACGTTTTCATCTTTATTTTCATACGTTATACAATCAAACTTGACAATATGCCTCCAGGAGGACCTGTCCTTAAAATACTCTTTTTTATCCATTGTAGTGTAACACAAAATTAAACGTTCCTATTTATAAAATACATTGCGTAAATTATCTAAGAAATCTTAATTTTTTAAATTACTTTCAACGCAATTCATTTTACGGTAGTATCTTCTTTATTCCATAACGTTGGTACACCTGTAAGGTGTAAGTGCTAATAAATTTTAATATCAAACGACAATCTTAGGCAGTCCAAGTCTTAACGAGTATCGGGTTTTTGTTCTAAAATATTTCTGGTGACTACCCTGAAACACCACTCGAGTCTGCCATCTTTGTATTCTTTGTGTCCAAACTTTCGATAACTTAAGTATACCTACCTGTACCTGTTACTTGAAAGGGCATTTGTTCTGATTGGTGCTGTATTGACTCATATTCTAAAGGTTTTTGGTATTCAGGCAAGAAAATATGCCTCAATATAAGCTTGAAGCGTATAAAATATGCTTTTCGGGGAAAATCCCCCCCAAAATATGACAATATATGTATTTTAAACTTGAATTTTATGTGGTATACTACCCTTAAAAACATGTGGTCAAGAAAGACCATTTGAATCCAAAAACAAATATGCAAAATCCGAACTCTACTCTTGAATAATCCGTAAATGCATTGCATATATTACAACTCTTATTTCTGCAATGTTTACAACATGTATTTCCCATCTCACGAAATGTAGGTTACAATTCCTTTGGAACATACGGTGCCGTTCGTGTGTCACATCTCAATCTGTAAGTAGGCCTATAAGTCTGACTTCCGCTCATTGGCAAACAATGGTGGGTTTCTGTCCGTGTCACTGCTTCCCACCTGCGCCATCCACCAGAGACACCCTCGTCGCATTTGCATCGTCTCTCCTCCGCTACACTCGCTGCTTCACCTATGTTATTTTCTTTTCTATTCATTTTCTCCTATCTACACCCTGAAACAAACTAGGTAATTACATGATTAGTTTTAACATAATTTATTGTTTTTTTTATTCCTTATTTCAATTTTTTCGCATCACTCTCGTAAACATTATTTTAGCACAATACTCCTCAAAATTTTCAAATTTCTTTCTCCATTGTATTAGTTTGTTCATATACCTTGTGTTTACCATTTCCACTTTCAAAAATGATCTCTCTTTCGCATTCAAATAAACAACAATGCCACAAAATGTGCTCCACTGGCTATACTGCCGTCGAGCTTTCAACCATGGTAAAAAATATTTATACTAGTATTTCCCTTACACGTTTAATATTTTCTGATTTCAAGAATAATCAATTACGTAACGACGATCAATTTACAATTTCTAAACACCACACCGTTTCTTTCAATAACGCACCTATAACGATAACACTTACCCATCTACACAATTATGTAACTCCAGGGTACAGCCCCCCACCCGAGAAAGAATGATTTGTTACTTGCTTGTTAATTTTTTGGTTCACTGACAGTAGTTCTTTTGTCAGTGCACTATACTAACGCTGAGTGGTTGTGTTATTATTATTATTATTATTATTGGGACTTTAGGGGTCGCCAACAACTAGGTCATTAGAGCCTTTTGCAAGTTTAATGAAGATTCATCAAGATTAATCCCCCACTACCCCGCCGTAACGCTAATGGTATCAACAATCCGTCCTCCCTCTAGGTTTATTAAAGTGAATTGTCTTGTATCTAATTCATCTGAGACTGCTATTCACAAGACAGGTTGTTGTAAACATATTAAATTGGGTACCATTCCAAGAATTTCCCGGCTAGCCTTCCCTTCACATAGTCTTAACATCTTTTACGGTCGAGTGAGTAAGGTTAGTAGTAGCGCTGGAAACGGAGTGAAGTGGAAGTATCATTCAAGGCCTCAGGCTACCTCTTGTTGAAGAGAAGTGGATCCTGATGAGTATTTCCAATCAGCAATGAGCTATGTACTCAGTTCCCTGTTAATCATTACTGGGTACACCTAATGCTCTTTCATTATTTATTATGTCTCATTTTATAATGAGGCGAGGCTCAGGTCATCAGGACGGCATTTTCACGCAACCACATGATTTATGCGAAGCGAATAAAACTGAGAGATGTTGTTTCGTCAGGAAAAGTTGTGTGATCGAGGGAAAACCTGGTGCAGTGAAATATTCCGCTTACAGTCATGTGGGGTTTGTCTGGGTCACACCTCATGAAGCGGCAGAAACTGCTTGTGATGATCTCCGCAATGGAGACTTGAAGAGACGTGAAGATCAGCTTACGCACGGACCTTGACAACATAAGAAAACACGACTCTTCTTTCCCTATTCATTTCGCGATGAGTATGTACGTGTCTCACTAATAGTTTTGTTCTACCTAATTAAACATTTTGATCATCATAAATTTCCTTTCCGTTTTGTGCGATACCTTTTCATTTTCTCACGTCTCGCAAAAAAAAATCTAGAATGTTCTGTCGCTGAGTAGTCAATCAGACACTCTCCCTTTTCTTTTCTTTATTTTGGATTTTCCTACGGTTTACGTACTTATTCGTGTGCAAAAGTGATGTGATTTTTTCGAGTACAATTGTGATGTGTGTCAAGTTATAGCCAACTAACATTTTCAAGTCACACTGTATGTACTTGGCAACACTGTAGCTGTTCGGAGTTACTTGGAATTCATTCGTCTAGTCGACTCTTGTACTTCTGTCATTGGTCCTCACAGGATCGCTTGTTCAGTTGTTCCCAGTGTTGCCAAGTACTGTACGACATAGCTTGGAAATAATAGTCAGCTACAGCCGTGTTTGCACCTTACAGCAGACCTAGTGTATAGCTTTAACACCACAATCATGATCAAATTTGCCCTTGGCTTGTCTACTTCTATACACATGTCTCGGCAATATATGAAGTTTACTTTGACTGCAACAGATTTCGGCTTTCTGTCAACCTCTGAGAGCCATTATATGGACAAATCTCATCTTCAGCAAACGTCCTCTAAGGGTCCTCTATCCCATGGTGCATTTTCTATATACTTTCGATCAATAAGGCCGGAACGGGGTGGGATTTGGCAAAATATTACCCGACGAATAAAATTAACGAGCATAGTTATTTATTTGTAATGCGATATTTTGATTATCATCACCAAAGATATATTATTTCTAGCTGTAAAAATTAAATAATATATTTCTTCGTTTTTATAAAGTATTTTGAATATTTAATTTCATAATAAAATGTTTTCATATTGTAATGTACAACAGGATAATTCCGAACATAATTTTATATTTTCTGTCACCTGACATGCCATGTCAAATATTAACTCTGATAACATAGATTTATAACCCACAGTTTTACCCGCCAACGAATGATGTGTGTAAAATGTACTACAACTCGCGTGCCATAAAAAGAGTCATGCTGATCGCATGCGGGACTGCGTTGCTTTGGTACACCTTCGTAATTCCCTTCATAAGTGTAATACAGTGCATCTTAAGGAAAACACACTTATTTTCAAAAAAAAAGGCCAACTTTACTGTCACGAAAATGATGGAAAATTACTTTGATTTGTAGTAAATTTTCCATAGTATTTTTTACATCACTCTCATCTATGTATAGGTCACCGGACATTTGAGAAAACTATTTAATGCATAAAACACGAAACCATTGTGCTCGGCCGCCATGTCTTTACATGCTCTAGTACATTTAAAACGAATCAAAGCAATTCCAGAATATTGTTTGTCCTATACTATAAACTCTTGGATAGAAATGAAATCATGTGTTTTCTTCGTTATTATTGATTCTGTTGTGTTTAAAAAAAATTCGAATAAAAATAAAGAAAACATTTATTCATCTCAGTGATTTGACTAACTCGAGTGCTGGTCCCACCCTAAAAAAGATTATTTCATTTCCATCTCGGTCCCTCGACCCCTCTTTTATCCAAATCCTGGCTACGTCTCTCGTTGTGGTAGTGTGTGAGTGAATGAGTATCTTTTTGTGTGTGAATGCGTCACGTGTGTGTGTGTCTCACTGAGCCCGTTCCCGCTGCCGCCGCCTTTCTCTCTTCGCAATGAGCGCAGCGTGTCAATGTCACGAGTGCATCCGTGGAAACGCTTCCGCACTTCCCATGCGACACTCTGCAGTCATGTGGAACACAAACATTTCACTTTTTTAATAAAATTCATTTACGACAATCCGACCATAATAAACATTCAATTGTCAAGGATGTAGTCAGGGGCGTACTTAAACTCGTCAGGTTCCCAAGTATAAGAATAACTTCACAATTAAACTCCATACTTCCTTAATGAATAGGATCTTTCTATGCCTGTCGCGTGAGTCCCCAGTCACCGGGGCCGGCGGGCAGCTCTAAAACAATAACACAATTTTTATAAATATAATTGTTTCAGAATAATTGAAATCTACGTCACACTGCCGTACTGGCATCAAATGCACATTTTCCTGTTATTCCAATAATTAGGGGACGAAAATAAGCAAACGAAAAGGAAAAAAGTTTTTTCTAACAATTTTTTTTTTTTTTAGTTTTCCGCGTATAACATGAAAACAGCGCATATTTCGACCCATAGCATTCCTGCATTGAAATAATGCACATTAAATTTTCAATCAAATTACATTGTGTATCATTGTGTCGCCAGACGAACGGAAAAGGTTCTAGAGTGCGATGAAATTGACAAAAATTCTACAATGGATACAACAATTATTTCTTTATTTGTCGAAATCTGCGCCTCAAGTCCTTGTTTCCTCTCCCTTCTTGTTTCCTTGGTTTTTTTAAATTAAAATTTATCGAGCTGCTGCAAAAAAAAAATTGTGAATTTTTTTTTTCATCAGTAGTTGACAGTGACGAAAATGAATAAGCCAATAGTCATGCTGTTTGGACCTCAAAATGGCGACAATATTATATACTTATAACAATTCTGTTTATTTCAACATGAATGAATTTTTTATAATATTAGAGAAACATCCATATATTGTATACAAAATAGGTGACAACTAGAAAATATGAAACAAAAAATAAGAAAATAAAATATTTCCACTTCCAATATCAACAGAGATTGGATTTGGAAACTCAAATCTTGTATTCCGAGAATCGCTTGTGAATTCTATAATTCAAAGCTTCCAAACAGCAGTGGCTTAGAAACTTTCACACAATTTATTTTGTTCTTGTATGTGTTCTAACAATTTCTTAACTTATACGTATCGACCTCAGAAAACGTGTGGAATATTGTGCTCTTGTAGTAAACACCCGCTTATACCTTATTAACTACAGAAATCCAACTATATAGCAGCAGTTCGTGAGAAGACACCCTAATTATGAAGATAATAGAAGATTTTCATGATAGATAAAAATATTTTGATGAAAAATCTCTGCATAGCGACTACCCCTTTCATTTATGACATTCAAATGAATGATCAAACTGCTATTTCAAAGATGTCTTCATGCATCATTCCTGCCATAAACTGCATAAAAAACACTTTTCGTGATTAGAAGGATTTAAATATTGTGTCAAAAATAAAACTGGAACCAAAAGGTACTCCAAAGTCTAATTATTTGTTTCTGAGACCAGAAGTACCGAGCACTGGTGCACTGTCGAGATCTGGTGTATTTACTCGAGTTCGATCAACAAAATATATTATTTTCAAAAAAATTACGAGTGGAATTCTACGCACCACTTTTTCGGAATCAGGGAATTGCAAAACGGATATTTACGACTAAATTTCGCAACCGAATGTTCACCATTACAACGCTTTATATACACTACGTAAATAATTAAAACAGGAGCTTCAAACCCAGGAGTGTAATAAATACGTCGTGTTTGGGTTCAATTTTATTCGAATGATGTGTGAAATTAAAAACAATTGTAGTTTAATAGGAGTAAATATACTCAATTAATAGCATTTTAAATAACTCTCGAGTAAGTGACTCATGAAATCCATGAGAGGTAGATCGATCGGTTAGCAAGAGGGTGTACCGCGGGACGGCGAACCGTTAGTTCGCTTAAAAAGCATCGAGTTTAATGGTACCCAAAATTTTTAATCCCTAGACCGACATTTTAAGACCATTAGAAAGTGTCGAGTTTAAGAACTCCGGTTGTCAGTGTTTTGACAGGGTGTGGGTAACGTTATGCCTTAACCGATTAGGGGGCAAAGAAGACACATCAGGACTTCTTTTAACGTGCCACAGCACAACTTTACGAGCCAAGTTTGTGCAGTTCGACACCCTAAATTGTGCAGTGAGGAAAATTTTTATTGGTGAGAATATTTTTATGCAAAACTATATATTAAAAACAAATCTTTATCTTGCTAATTATGTTAATGTATTAAATAAAGTGAAACTTTACTTGTAGGTTTCATCTATTTTTATGCTTTATTGCATACTGAATTCATATTGAGAATTCTTAGTCATACTACAAGGCAAGAAAATCTCTTAACATATGTAAAAAAATGAATTGTCAATTCCGTAAATAATAACGAACCATTTTGGAACTTCTAGGGCGCTGCTAAAGAAAAGTGAGAGATTAGTATGTTTTTATCAAAAGGCAATTATAAAAATTTTCCCTTTCCGGTAGGGCGGGCAACAGCAGGAAGAAAGAGAAATACTTGTGCAGTGCGAAAAAGTCCTTTAAAAAAACTCAAGACACATCATCTCATCTTTGCAATAAGTGCGCCAAAACGTATCGTAAACCTGTATCAATGATTCTAGAGTTCGTGAAGCGCGTCAGATTTTCCTTACCCGGTGTGGATTGCAGATGGGTAATTGACAAAATGTAGGTGTAATTGAGATATTGCTTCACATACGTATTTTCAATTATATTACGCATTAAGATAAGTAAAAGGTATGTAAGATTCGCAGATGAATTTATTGACCAGATTTGTAATTTACACATATCGATTTTATTGCCTCTGCATATTTTAAGGTAACCGACTTCATTGTTAAAATATATTTTGTATTTTTGTGAAGTAATATTTCAGGGATGTATGTCACCAATAAAAAAATGGTAAATTCACTTTATATATTGGCTTAATATGAAATTCAACTGCTCAGAATAAAAAAAACTATAATATTGACAGAGGAAACGTTTTGTTTATAACATGATTCTGAGAGGAATTGTTCTTTTGGATTTCAATATCCCTCTTTTATGTCACTTTTCCTTAATTTCCAGAGAATAAGCATAAATATTGCTCCGGGAGGTAATTATATTATCAAATATAAAACTACGCAATTATTGGACTTTTCTTCGCGTTCCAAGTATGTATAAAATGCGCATTTATCTAAAACCTTTTTTTTTTTTTACTTTTTTTTTTCAAAAACTCGAAAAATGACACTGGAACAACCTAGTTAGTTAGTTCTTACCGTTGCTGTATTTATATCAGTTATTTCTTTCAATGAAACAAAAATAAATTATCTCCTATTTAGCGATGTATTTACCCCGATATTTTATCACTGCACGCCACCAATTATTTAGCTTCGAAGACGCATCGACCCACACCTGCGTCCTGGCTACTCGGAAATTTTGCCAAGTAGAAACTACTCTCTACAGTGATGCAGTGAGCAAAGCTATCATAAAATACTCAAAATTGTTTAATTTCTTATGACTACCTCCAGGTTTACTCACCAACTACCTGTTCTGGGATTCACCTTCAAGTAAATAAAGGGAAGCATTCCGAAACCGAGCTATAGGTGAAGGGTTCTGTTGACCGCGGGACTTAATTGAGCGACTCCGGGGAAACAAGAGATGAAGCGGAGAAAAAGGTGGGAGGAAAAGGGGAAGTAACGCCCACGAAAGAGAGGAGCGAAGCATAGCGGGAGGTGTGTTGAAAATCGGTGCCACACCGCTTCGCTTGGCAGGTGCTGCTCCCTGTGGCGAGTAAGGGAATCAATCTCTTCTTCGACACTTGATGAGAGCGAATAGAATGCGTTTTTATAGCTCTCCAGTAAGGGGAGGAGACTCAGCACGGTCAGTGTCACAATCATCCAGTCCCTAAATGCACTTAATGTACGTATCAACACATTATAATACTTGAATAAATGTTGGAAGATGTATCTGGCTGACACATTCACCCACTCATCAATGCGAACATTCCTATTAGATATAGAAAGTATGAGTTTGTATCTTCTTGTGTACTACACAGGTTACTAAGAAAGTATTTTATGCAATACCGATTTCAGAAGTGGATTAGAGTAAAATGTGACAATTCTAATTAGCGCTAGATTCACTATATCTCACGAACGTATTGTCATTATCTTGGTTTCTTTGTATGTAAACATAGTTAATTTAAATATCTAGAAACAGATTTTGGGTATTTCAATATTTAAATTCTATAATGCAAGCGAAGGATAAGAAATGTTTTCAAGTTTGTGTAGTTCGCGCTGACGCATGCTAGTAGCACAGCTTTGGTAGCGAGAATGTATTCATATCAACTGACAATGTTGATCATGTCGATGGTAGTGAAGTTTTGGGTTCTGTTTGCCGGACGCTCTTCAAGCGACCGTGGAAAGCTTTACACCCCATTGAAACGTTCTACCAAAACTCACTAAGGACTCTCATCAAACGCTCACTTTGCCATAAATTACAATAAAATTTATTATTATCATTAACTTCTATTTAAATGTTACGAAATAAAACAAAATTACGAGAGTATGGGTAATACACGAAGTATTATGGATATCATGAGTGAGTTGCATATTACAAAGAGTCAATCTGCGGAAGACTTCAGGTAGCACTAGCGTAGGTAGAATTAAATCACTAAATCATCTTAAATAGGCATAAATGAACAGAGTAACATGTACATATTGCGATTTCAACTTTGAAAACATACCTCACCGGTCATTTAAATGAAATAATTGCGATTATAATTGAAGTTCAAATACACCGCGTATGGAGAAAACACATTTATAAAATAAGACCAACTTTTAAATCACGAAAGTGATGGAATTTTACTTTGATTATTTACTTTGTAAATTTGCATAGTATTTTTTATATCTCTTTTATCTATAGGTCACTGGACATCTGAGAAAGATATTTCACTTTTTCCGAGATGAAATGCATAAATCAGGAAACCGTCGAGCCGGGCGCCATGTTTTTATATGCTCTTGTACATTACAAACGAGTCAGATGAGTTCATGAATACTGTTTGTACTATATTATTAACTGATAGATAGAAATTAAATCATGTTTTTTCTTCATTATTATTCATATTGTAGTGTTTTATGACAATTACAATAAAAATAAAGAAAATGATTGTACATCTTGGTGATTTGACTAACTTGGAGTGCTGGTCCCACCTTAAATAAGCGCTTGGATTCTTGGTGGTCGTACCCTCGCCATCCTTCCCAGAAGAGAACGTTGTCGTTTTTTTTACAGTGAAGTGAATCACACTTCTGCCCATTGGCTCAAAGCTTGTAAGGGACGCAGATGTGAGCCGCGTGGGATAATTTCATATCATTTCACGCTTCAGCTCAATCATCTCAGATGCGAGTTCTAATATTGAAGTATCCCAAAGATAAACTTTATTTTAGGGGAGTAAAGTAGTTTTCTGTAATGACGTGAGACGTAACAAACCTTAACACATAGGTATGCGTAGGTACACGTTACATGCGTAACGAACCTTGACACGTAGGTACGTGTGAAACCGGTAATTAAATGCACACAGCATTGTATGCCACCTGGTTCACTTATCTCCTTTCTGGAGATGTCTCTCTGGTAATCCGCGGTTTAGGTCTCGGTGGAAATGGTGTACAATTGTGGAAGGTGAATGAGTGGTGTAATGGTTAACACCCCTGCGATCAAAATATGAGTCCCGTGTTCGATTCCCGGCTCGTCGCCATTTTTACCTGACCGAAAGATATCACATAGTTTTCTAAAACTTCGTTATTTATGTCTCCTCAAGTGCGTTTCTCTCAGGTTTTCAAATGTGAGTTGAATCAACAGCGAATTCATAATTTGTGAACTAACCAAAGAAAAATTGAGGAAACACGAACGTGAAAAAAGTTCACGAAAATTGTACATTATTTTTTACACGCGTTTCGAAGAGTATTTTTGAAAACCAAATACTAAACAGAGTAGGCAAAATTTATCCAACGATAAATTTATTTTATTTTTCATGCGATAAGTTTGTGTATAATTTAATTCATCATTTCTTAAAATCAATAATCTGAAATTTCAATACTGATTATATTCTACACAGAAAAAGATCTGCGAAATAAGAGAATTTTTCTATCAAACAAGGCGATGGTAAATGATGCAAATGTGCCAGCAGCAAAGTATGAAATAATCCTTTGCGTCCTTAGAATGAGCCGCTTTTATTTATTAAAAAAAAACTCTATTCCAAGCACTTCTTCGCTAAGAGGAAAATCGTCTCAATCTTATTAGAAACTTTCAGAAGAATGGTAGATACAGACTACTCGGATGATGGGGTGGTAGATTAACAGAAAAAGATGTTCGTGCTTGGGCTATCATAGTGCTGAAACTGTTTCAGAAATATAAGCAGAATTACTCGTCTAATTAAATCTGGAATCCTAATGAGTTCACTTTCACAAACTATTTTAAATAGAAGATAGTTATTTTCATTCCAGTTACATCTCTAGAGAAATATAAAATTAATTCAACTAAATCTCGTAGAATATCATTATTAAATTCATGGTTTCATAATTGTTAGTTATTGCTGAGATTAGATAATAATATGAGATGATATTTTGTTTTCAGCATTGAAAAATCCTTCCGTACTCAAAACAAAACAAAAATACGTCAGCTTATTTTATCCTTTTAAATGACTTGACGTAGTTCGGATCAACGGAAGAATTGTGACATCCGGTTGCCAGGGAATTAAAGGTACCGAATCGACATTGGTCTGAACTCGGTGAGGAAAATCCCAGCTGAAAACCCAGTGCGACCGAGTGAGGATCCAAGTCACTACCAACCACTTCTCCGCGGTTAGTGATCTGCTACACTTGTAATCAGTGGCGGATCTGTGGACCTGAACTCTTAACAGATAATTGAAATTGATAAATGGCATACTTTGTATAAGTGTTACCAGATTAATAATTGTTTTAAGTTATAATTGTTATTAATTATAATTCATATTAATAAAATTAATAATACCATATTAATAACTTTAATAAATAATTGTTATTAATAGTACCAAATTGTTAGTTGTACATTATTTATTTGATTCATTTTATTTAAAAATAATATTTATACAATTTGTTTTTTAAACCATAATTTTTTAATAAAAATTCTCCCCGGTTAGACCCCCGCCACTGCTTGTGATGCTCACTACAGGTGGAAGCCCCAGTGAACGCAAAATCGTGGCGAATGAAGCGCTCGGATAGAGAGAATGTGTCATTTGCGTAGAGGCATGTGCCGTTTGCAAAGTGATAGCAAGCGGTTGCGGGTAGTGTGGGAGGAGTCGGTGATGCGTGTTGGCGGCCCGGCGGTGAACAGAGAAAGTGGCGCACCTCAGCGGTCACCGCCCTCGCTGCCCTGTCCTCCCCTCCAGCTCATGCCTCGTCAACCAGAGACTCTCTGAGCGCATGCGGAAGAAAGAGTGCAATTGGCAAGTCCATTCAGGTCACTTACTCAACATGCTCCTTTAATTGTCCATGGAAGATGAGGATGACGTTCGGGTCTCAATCGAGATATACCAACCGACAAATTTAACATCTGCGAGAAAAATGTAAAAGAGTTGTGATTATTCTCTGATATGACGATTCTTCTTTCTTTTTCTTTGTAGTAGTATTTTTAAATGGGAAATGTAGCGTGCTATTGAAGCTTATCTACATGTGGCGATTGGACGTAGGATTAGGGTGGTAGGTTATTATTAGTAGGTGGGTCGCTGGGTTTACCAACAACTTGGTCCACATGGAGGTGTTAGTAGGAGTTAGTAATAGACAAAGTTGGATAGAAGAAGGAGGGTTTGCTTTTCTATCGTCACAGCTATACATGAACTACGACATTAAAGTGAAAAACTACAATTTTTTTGTGGCCCCGCCGGGAATTGAACACGGAGTATCTAGATCTAAGCAAGAATGCTAGTCCCTGAGCCACCGGAAGGGGCATTTATATGACGATGTTGGGTGCAGGCAAAACAATGAAAAATTATGAAAAAATGACGTTCGAGTTTAGTGATCAGTAAGGATTACTTTTCTTAGTGCATTCTAGCTTTCTTCAACTTGAATCATGTCTTGTTTTCAATATCGTGCCTAAATAATCATTCTGGATTCCGCATTGATATCTACAGCAAATGTTTGTCATAATCAACTGACAAAACAATTGCGAATCAAGTTATGTCAAATAAACAAAACAAAGAACTAGAACTGCGAAACAAGCTGGCCACTAATCAATCGCAATACGAAACTGAAGAAATGCAGTTGCTAATGTGTTCTACGCACTGATAATTTAATGTTTTGTTTTTAATAATCTGGATAATATATCGGAACATAAGTCCACTATAAACCATCTTCATGTTTCCTTCAATCATATGTTTGTTTGTTTGTTTGTTTGTCTTTGAGTGCGGAAGCTTCTACGTTTACCTCTTTCGAAAATTCAAATTTCTCTCTTGTATAGTAGCTCGATTAATAAATGATTTATCAAAAAGAAATTATACATTAACGCATATTTTTTTAATATGTATATTAGTTAAATACCTTATTGATTTTTCGAAAAGGGAGTTAGTATACGCGAGAAACTATAATATAATATTTTTTGGTATAATCTTCCATTGTGTATTACATGTTTTTCGGCAAGTAAGAACAGAACAGGTTCATATGGCAATGCCTTGAAGTTTCACTCGTTTCCAAAACGATATTCTGATGTTATTCAATGAGTCATTGTAATTTTCTTGTTCCTGAAACGTTTGCCTTAACGAAAACAAAACGAGGTGTAAGTATTTAAGTTACGTAAAACCCTATGTAACATTACTTTAGGAACGACATTTTAAAATTGTGGGAATCACAGATTTTTATTTGAAGATTTTGAAGGTTTTTTTAAGAAACAAGAAAACGTTCCATCGAATGGCTTGTGTTTTAACCGCATGGACAAATAATAAAAATACATTTTCATATTATTAGATGGAAAATATGTCCTCGAGATTTGAATCAAAGATATAGTTCGATTACGTTAAAATGAACGTGTAATTGAAGAATGTTTCGTAATATTTTATCAATGTTGAATTTATTGATAGCGTAAAATTCATAAAAAAGGTACTTATCATTTTACTGTGTTTGTTGTAAAGTCACGTTTATAGGGTTGCTGTTAGGAATCGACTCATTCGATCGTTTCTATATTCGAACCAAATACGTATGCGTTATTCCAAAACATTATTCTAAATTACTTTATTGGTCATTGGAAATTTTTCAAACATGAAGCAAACCGCTGTATAATATTTAAAAATTCCACTCAATGCATCATTAGTATCATTACGATGATGGTACAGTAAATAAGATTGTTGTTGTATACCCAGCGCATTTGAATTCAACTCTCAAGTTTTGTTTTAGTCCAGTTAATGGTGCGTTTTTATGCTTTTTTATTAAATATAATTTGTACATATAATCCTTCGATCAGCCAAAAGCTCTACAGAAGGTTGCAGAATAACATAAAATACATAATGAAAGAATGGGACAACCATCGGCACCACGAAGCGAAATTTCAATACGAGAAGAGAAAGCAAATAATTTACAGGACAATATATTTAGAAAATGGGGGAAAACTTGTATTTACGAAACCATAGGTATCTTGTGTGATTTCTGAGAAACTGTTTACCAAATGATGGAAAGGGAATTTATTACGTATTCTGAGTTTGGGAGGAGAATCGACGCCTAGTTGGTAGTGTACTGGTCCGGGTACTGCTGAAAGATTAGAGAAGAAATTGTGCGACAATTTTGTTATCTAGGATGAAATATTGGTGTGTTAGCAAGGGAAAAGAATTTCTCACAATACTGCACCTGGAATTATTGAGAATTTTTGTCGAGTACTCTTCTTTTCATTATACTACATGAAAAAGCGTAACGTAATATCTGCAGACTAACACAAACATTGGAAATTTAAACTAGATGAACTAAAGTAAGTATCCTAATTTTGTCTGTGCTCTATTTTGTTCCTTGATTTATGACATACAAATCGAACAAACAATATGCATGTGTGCAAAGTGTCTATTTGAAAAGAAACTTATTATTATTTGTTTCCCAAGCGTTTATATAAAGGATACATTTGTCAAGGAAAGAATACTCGCTGAAGAACTAATCTATGAGCGTCTTAGTCTATCTAGATACTGAATTATAACTTCTCAAGAATGAAAGTAAACTAAATCAAGATAAATAATCAAGTTACATGTCTAATCATATGATTACCAAAACAATTAAACTTTCATATTTTTGGTATCATGTCGGTATTAAATCAGAAGAATTAAGGTTTTCATTATACCCATACAAAACAATGTACACTGTTTCACTTTCAGAATTTCAGCATCAGATTCATAGGAGATAATAAAACCTAAACATGCCAATTTGAATATTTTCGCTTTTCAAAATTTTATTAGAATTAAAGTATGAAAAATGATTATTGGAGTAATGCTACTGTTATGAAATTTTTCTAAAAAAAAACCCCCCTATGCACAGCAAATTTTTTCAGAAAAAATTGTAAAAATTAAATAATATTTCGATTTCGATATTAGAGTTCCTGTAAGCTTTTCTCATAGAAGTAAAAGTAGTGGAGAAAATAAACTTAATTTTTACAATGAAACAATGAGAGAATAAAAATGGCAACCACACATGAACGGTTTAGTTATATATTTTAAGAAACCAGTTTAATTCTTCTAAAGTGTAAGGGAACATCTGGGAAAACATGATTTTTTATGGTCGAGCAACCACTTTAATTTTGTTCGATCCGTGTCGGGTGATTTGATCCAGATGAGACTTTACTCTACACTCCGGTTCTTAGACTCGCCATGTAGACCCGCTCATCATTTTACAGCAGGCTGAGACAGTCAAATATTGGGACATGAGAGAATATTCCATGGACTCACCAGGATATATACCCCAGTCGTCCACCCAGCAACTCAGCATCTGTTTGCATAATAATCAGTATTTGACAGTTCAGCACTTTAATTTTTACAATTGTATCTCCGTGACACGATGTATTTTCCTCTCCACTTATAGTTAGGTATGCATGAATTCATATTCCTAGAAATAAGGCGTGGTTGGTTACATAATAGTTGTTACAAAACTTCGTCTTTTAATTTATAATCTTTATTTACCCAAACCATCATTTTGAAAATACAATAAATGATCAAAATAAGATGGTAGTAGATATAGGGTGCTATGAAATTAAAAACAACAAATAACTGATCCTTTGAGGGTGAGAAACGTGTCATAAACCTTCAAGCCTAGATCTGGCAAGTTTGAAAAGTAGTCCACAATAAACCCGAAGAGATTTTGACGGGGTAGCACCTTCCATTGTCATGATCAGACGTAGATGCTTCTGAATACATGACAAAATACCACACCCATTAGTGTGAACGCGAGCGACAAGATGTTGGGTAGTGTATAAAGCGGACGCTTTGTGAGCTCACCTTCATTTAAATATCGTGATTTGACTACGCCCTCTGCCCAGTCACAGACACATTTCTAAACTCTTTTATTTCCATCACGGCGAGAAGAAAGATGAACACATGTGACCTGGATACTTTGTTTTTCGTTTTTGAGTCACATTTTATACGGAAAGACAAAAACCTTACTGAGTTGAAAATCCCGTCCATGGGTTTTGGAGATAGATTTCTCTCTCGTGGTACATTGAAGACAAATACGTCGACAACTCTACGAAAATGAATTGAGCGCTTTGTAAGCACATCATACTGAGTTGTATAAATGAAAGATGTGGTGGTGTTTACTACACAACTTCTTGTGAAAGTAGTTTCGTCAGCTTAACTCGCAACATCAGTCTGAAAATGTCAATGCATTAAAATAAGAATATGAAGTTATATTAGCAGGAAACACCACATCATTCATTTATACTTCTTTAAAATTATACGTGTAATTTTCTTCGCGTTGAACTCAACGCCATATAATCGTTTTCAGAATTTGTGTGGAGTCAAATACATCAGCCAGTTTATTTTATTTTTTCTTTTGATGCGAAGTCCAGAGAAAATTTTATGCAAATATTTTATTCTTGATTTTTGTGCATCCCTGATACCAATAAAACTGGTTTTCGATATTCTACATGAGGGCAGTCGATTTGAAATTCCGTCTGTGACCAAAACTTTTTGTGAACAATTAAAATTTTTTTAAACTTCCAAGTACCTGATTGTGGAGGGAATGAAGCATCATCTACGAGCAGCGGAAAATGGCGTCAGACCGGAACCCAAAGCCGAAGCTGGATCCAGGGATCAAACGATAGTATCGATACCAAGTAAGTATCGATATGTTGGGCTTCAATACTCTATATAAAGTACCTGTTACTCAGATTCATAGTATCGGTAGATATTGATACTTTTGGCTCTGATACTCAATATTTTGCACCCATCAAAATGTTTGAATCATAGCTAAAACAAATAAAACTGCCGGGTCACGAGTGAAGTTGGAGGTACTCGACCACAAGTTATTATATTCTTTTTGAAAATATATTAACTTGATTCTGAGTTTAGTTGATACTTAAAGGTCGATACTTTTTACTGTTTCAAGAAGCTTGACTAATATTTAGCAGTGTAAATGGACCAAGCAGACGTAGAATACACTTTCCGTAAACTGAACTGAAAGATATGATAATGATAAAATACATAGGAGAATAGCAAACGCACTGCATACACGAAAATACATCAATTTTTGTTTACAACGAAATTACATTTACATAAAACTTTTACGATATTTTTTGTCACTCTATGCTGCAGATGGACAAATGTATATGAGAAAGTATGTGCAATGGTTTTGTACCACTAGTTTCTTCTTCTAATGCTCTCAAGTAGAAGGACAGAAAGCCATGGTAACGGCACCTAGAAGGCCGTTTACTAACTTATTGCAATTTCAATTCAATTTTAATTTTAAGACAAATTATAAAACAAATAGCTCATAGTTTTATAATATAGTAAAACGTAAGCTCACGATTTGAGCCCTGTATAGAAAATGATCATTGTAATGATACGTCAATTTTCGCTGTTAGTAAAGTGTGAGTAGTGTTACCACCAAGAAAAAAATCGAACTAAATTCTTGCCTTAAAAGATACTAATTGTGAAAAAAAAGGTCTTTTTTCTCACAGTCATCACGGATCATTGGGATGCTTCTGTTGGCGACCACTAATTTAGAAGAAAGATATAGTGATTAAAAAAATTACAGGGGTCAAGTGATCAAACAATGTGAGTTTTGCTTTTGCAATCTACAAATATTTTTATTCTGAACATATTCGAAAAATGATTGATTCTTACGTAATATATTATGGAACACGCAATTAGCTGGTCTTTGGGGAGTCCAGTATTCGCTTACGCACATGCTATTCGTTAAAGATTCCCACTTACCTAATGTGTAGATTATGCATTATGTGAAAGCATGGATTATGTGATAAAACAAGTGCTTTGAGTAAACAGGAGAATCTAATAATTTGTTCCCACTATATTCGTCTTGGTAAGAATAATTGATCACACTGTTTCACATAATAAAAAAAACAAACTTTTTCCGCAGTAGTTAGATGAAAATCGTTAGAACTTAATGGAGATCGAACCACGTCGATTAAAGGAAAGTTATACTCTCATGAAATGTCAGTGATCCATTAAATAAATTTAACACATTTCATTAAAGAGGTTTTCCCTTTAGAGAGTGAGCATCTTAATAGCGTTTTAAGTCCATGATAAAACAACCTATCATGGCAGAAACAATAAATGCCACAGGCACTTCTTGCATTAAGTACTTTCCAGATATATTTCAATGCACATTTTTTACTTTCTGTAAGAGTTTAACATTTTTTTCCGATCTTGGCGACAAACAAAAAATTGCGCACTTGAGATCCACAAATGTTTATGATTTTCTGATTGTTTTAACAATTTTCCCTTTTCAAAAATGACCACGTGTAGGACAATAAACAAATTTAATTCAAGAGATTTATACCACTACACTATCGTAAAGTACAAGTAAATATGAAATACCTAGATGTATTAATAGCGGAAATATAATTATTTTAGTCTCCTGGTTAAAGTAAAATAAGTTATGTGAAAGTAAAATAAGGAATCTATTCGTTTAGGGGATTTTAGTCTGTTGGTAGATTTTTTTCGAAGGTAGGTATTTCATTTTTCTACTTAAAGTATCTCTATGACGACACTTGTAAACTTACAAACTTAATGGCATTGCGATTGCAAGAGGATTAACATACAAATTAAATATTTTAAAATAATTTCGAATAAATGCTGTATCTCTCTTTTACTCGTTCAAATTAAAAAAATAGCTACTTCTCTGTCTTTATATTCGCTAGGGCTAGCTGCAGAAAAGTGTTTAATTCCATTTAAAAAATCAATAAAAATGTCAAGATCCCTACAACTAAAAAAGCTACAAATTTAAATTCATTGAATGACGATCCCCAGGTCACGACTTTTTTGAGTGAAAACTACACTTCGATATCTTTATTCGTTTAGCTGATACTTAAGGTGTTCGCATTTACAAACTCATTTGATACAATATAACTCTTTTTGTTCATCAAGTACAATTGGCGTAATTTTTTGGCTCAAATTAGTTCTTGACTAGTTACATTCCTGACTCAACCTTAAATATCATGCTCTAAGTACGATAAATCTTAAGGTCACGAGCTTCAATAGAAAATCCAGTATTTATCCTGTCTCTAAAAATTATAATAAATGTTCATATCAAATAATAGTGAAATACAGTGGAACGTTGTAAAAAGGACGTATCCGAGGCGTGGTCTAGAGGATCAGGGATCCCAAAAATATACTGAAAATCTTTACTATGGTTACGTTTATCTACAGTTATGTTGATATAATGTTGGACCGTCTTTGTCAAAGAGCAAACGCAAGAAAGACGAATGTTAACCATCGTCAACTTTGAGTCGTTAAAATACACTGGAACAATGCATTCAATTCTGTCGGAGAACTTACGGTAGTGAATCGATATTTGTCTAGAGTGAGGGAAACCCACTTACAAATGAAAAGAGTTGAAGAGTTCCAAACTGAAAACCTCACCCAGTTCACCTGAGTTTGAGCCCGCTCTCTATCGTTCATCTGAGTAATGCAAGCGATGTCTAGTACTTGACCATCGCAGTCAGTTTTAGGTAATTGTCGATTTTGTTAGTCGTTTAAAATAATGTTTATATGCTAGGTACGTGTCGTTAGAAAATGGTTATTCCATGTGTATAGTTTTATTACAGTGGGTAATATGAATGTCTTATTTTAGAATTGGTCAGAATTCCCTTAACCTTGTATTAAATAACTACTCGCAAAAATAATAGTTTTCCAGAACTGAAGCCGTTCAAACAATTCACTCACCCATTTAAAGACTTAACAATTTTAAGAATGTTTAAATGTATCAAATTGATATACAGCATAAAAATAATTTATTTATGTAAACCTTTTTAGTTTCTCGTATACGTAGTATATACTAAGTATTGTAACCGTGAAAAATTCGAAAACGAGATTTTTACAGAAATACACGTTCTGGAGACCCCTGATTCCGCAAAAGACCGTCCGGTGCGTCCGTCTGTGCGCAGCACTCCTGACCTAATGGAAAAATACTGTTTTCTTCATTTTCCGTTTTTACGATAGAATTTATTTCTGACATGTGCACGTGGTTTCAATCTTCTTTTTACTTGAATACAAAGGGCGCTTCACATGAAGGTCAAAGTACATTTTTGAATATTTTTCAAAAACTGTTCCAAAGAATTGTTTAAATATTCTGTATGCAAAGTCAAAATTAGTATATACTACAACCGAATTAGCGGTATTTCTATTGAAAGTTTGGTATAGACGTACTGAAATAATTTCCATCTGCTGTACTTACACATTTGTTTACTATTTCAAGAAGCTTTTATATTATTTAACATGGATGAAGCAGAGGTAGAGTAAAATAATATTCTGAATATTTATTTTACTTTTAAATATGTTAATGAAAGACAGTAATAAGTTGACGAAAATGTTATAGTTCATTACTTTATCATATACATTTTGTTAAATAATGTGTTTTTTCTTTCACTTATTACCTACACTCGTTACGTATAATGTTCATGGCGCGTAGTTTTGAGTCTTTTAATGGTGTGAGTCCAAAGATTATATGTTGGTAGATGAGTTATTTTAATATGTTACTTTTAAAAGGAGATTAGAGGAATGGCTGCATCTTATGTTTCTCTTGGTATCGTGAACCTTCCACCCACGCGACCTCTACGCACTTGTCGTAACCTCTCGTTCGGTGACGCTGCATCTTTTCGCTGCGTAAGCTTACGTATCAGAGGTGTCCACTGCTCCATTTGCTGAATGTTCTTGTTAATTTGTATATGCTGTTATATTTATATGCTCGTGCATATTATTTGATGCATGAGGATGTTATTTTATATCATTTCTTACCGTTTGAAGAATTAACTTGGTTACGTGTTTTTTTTTTCTCTTGAAGGTGACTTGTGATAAATCTTTTTGTCAATTTTTCATGATTTTTTTAATTCAATGCTATTTAGCAGTTTCAATTGTTAAAAATATTATTATTTTAAATAATATATTTTAACACTTACAGAATTCTTTGACGAGATAGATCAGAAGAGTTACGAAATAACAGGAAGTAAATAAAACAAACAGTATCACCTATTTAACTGAAATTTATCATAGAGACGATTAATGTTCATTAATATAATTTTACAATTTCAAATTGCAAAAAAAATTAACTCTTTGGTTTTTAATTAAATTATATAAGAATATTGATTGTCTGCTGACTTTGTACTCGGGTTAATATTACCCTAATTATCTTTATATTTATTAATAAATATATCTTTTGAAATAGAATATAAATCTTGCTGATCTTATCTCCCCAAAAAACGAAAGAACAGAATTTGTATATTAGAGATACTTTTATGTAAATGCTAGTAAAAGTATTTCTTTAATAAACTGTTCATATTGGCTAAAATGAAGACGACCAAAATATAGAGTAACATGTTAAAATCAACCTTCTCCTAATGGTATACTATAATGTCGCTCTCTAGTGCAGACTGAGAAACATGTATGATAAAGTATGTGCAATGGTTTTGCACCACTAGTTTTTATATGTAAATATGATAAATCATTATATACAAATGGAAAAAAGTGACATATCATAAACACTCCTATTCCCTAATTACATTTATAGTTAAGATATATCGAAATGCTAAAACAATCAATGTATTACCTTAGCGTTGTCCAACTTATATTTGCCCGCGGGCCATTTTAAACTTTCGATCGATCGTGATTTAAGAAGATGGAGTTTGGCAAAATGTTCCCTGACAAATAAAAAGTAATGGGTCAAATTAATTTAATTGTCACACAATATTTTGATTCTCATCAAGAAATTTATATCATTTCAAGCTGGAAAAATTAAATACAAATATCTTTATTTTTAAGAAGAATTTTTAATATTTCGTATTTTATTAAAATGTTTTCATATTATAATGAAGACGAGGTAATTCCGAACACAATGTTCCATTTTCTCTATTGACATGTCAAATATTAATTCTGAAAGGATAGAATTATAACAATAAATTGAGCTTCTCTACGTTTCATAATTTTTTTAAAATGTAAAATGTACTAGAAATGGAGGGTTATAAAAAATGTTTCCCAATTGGACATCACTGTATTACCTGGTACATCATGGTGTCGAAAAATATACATCCCAAAAATATTTCCATATCTGCATTCGAACAATGGATCTTGAGGTTGTATCCTGCGCTACCTGGGAGCAAATTTATGAATTAGGACACGCTCCGTAGCTAAACATTACGAAGTACCAAACTAATCAATTCACCGAGAAAAATCGAAGACCCTGATTCAGAATTCTGTTAAAACATTCACTTAAAAAACTTATGTAACTTGAGGACAAGTTTCTTACAACAGCTTAGGATGAGCAATAAACATTCTCAACCTTCGTTTCCATCAGCCTCGAACAAACCGATAATTCTCTGACGACCGAGAAAAGGCGCCTTGGGATTGTTTACGACCTCCTTGTCCCCGTGAGTCAGTTGACGATCGATGCCTGTAGATGAAGTCTTCGCCCTCGATCGATGAATGGCTGACAGTCGGCCATCGGAGAGAGCTACCACGATGTGACAACGTCGTGATAATAATTGCGTTTCATGCGAGCTTTTAAGATAAATGACGCTGTTTAATAGGTTTGCTTAATAGACTTGTCTCATAGACATATTCACATCACATGTTATTACCAGCACAACGCGGTATGCTTCTAATGTTTAATTAATGCCATCGTAACGTTTTTTGTACGGAAAATGAGTGTTTCGTGGGGAGGGGGATTGGTAGGATAAATATAAGGGTGTTTAGGGGGACTGATACAATGTGAACTATGGATTACGGTGGGAAGGAAGATCAAACAGAAGTAATTATTGTTTGAGTCAATAGGTCAGGTAATGCTATGCAAGAAAAAAAAGAGCTAATACATTGCTCGAAAGGAATTTTCATGCAGGAGTAACTTGTAATGTTTACGAATATGTTTTCGGAAAACGCCACCAGTATAAAAATGTAATTGATTCTACTCAAACATTAGTTTACTTGTACTTCGCTCCGCGGGAAGCTCCTAAGCAGAATCTTATGTGCACACTACTGATGACAAATTGGACAATCTCATTCACAGATTAAGAGACAAAACCAGAAGAATTAGCTATTCGTAATTGTACGTAATTCTTAGCGAGTAAACAAATTTTGCACACGATATCTGACATAATCACATTACTTAGAAAACAGGTTTCGTACGACCCAATACGTGAGTATTTCAGTGTTTGTTTAAAAGCAAACAAAAATATTCATGTAGTATTACATTTCTACAGTACTCGTCAAATTAATAAATATATAGATCATTAAAATGTAATTTTTGACGGAGACAAATATGTGTGAAAATATATGTCATAATGAATGAAAGATTCATCTTCAGATTAAAAAAAGTATTTAAGATTGAGATATTTATCAGATAGAAATAAACTTGCCATATGATAGGGTCTGTTTTGCAAAATAATAATATTAATGTATAAATAAATTTGTAAGTTCGTTTTATTGTATTCCTTACCTTGATGACGATTAAAATACACTTTCAATTCTACCCTTATGTTTATGGAGACTTCGAGCAAGTAAAACATTTATAATATTCACAATTTTTTCCTGATGGGATGCGATAGCGAATTAATTTTCTGCGTATTTGTACGCAAGTATTGAAGAAAATACATTTTTTTTCTTCCGTTAGTCGGTTTCATTGAACAGTCGCATTTTAGTTACGGTGTTCGAGGCGAGTCTTCACGTAAACACGTGTTAAGCTTTTGCTCTGTGATTGGTTGAAAAATTTGAAAGCGTGATTCTCAACCGGCTTCAGTTTATTAAGGCTGTTCGAAGATAAAGGAAATCGTCGGAGGACACTAAAATCGTGGAGTGATATGAATTTTGTTAGTTCATCTCGGTGAAATTGTTATAGAATGTTGTTAATTTGTGTTTAGTTATATATACTACTTTTGTTTATTGGCGAAAGTTTGACTGAAAGTTCGTGATGCATACAAAATCACGCTGTTTGCCAGCAACAAGCCTCCATGAGGTAAGTTTTCTAAAATTATTGAGCAATTGATACTACGATCTTTTCTTAAACTAGATGGAGTAAGTTAGTATTATTTCAACATTCGCTATCATTAATGTTGCTGTTCAGTAGATAAAGACCTATACATGTCCATCAAAATTTCTTGTTGTTCGAAAAGTTTTCACAAATTAGTTGGATCATGAATAATACTTTTAGTTGAGCGTGTAGAAATGATTTCTGAGATACATTTCAAACATTAAGGAAGGTTTGATGGCACATAGTTCAATTTCCAATATGATTTTACTCGTATTGTTTGGGTTATTTTCATTTTCTTTGTACTGATTTCAAATTATTTCCTGAAATGTTAACCACCACAATAATCCTTTATTTCACCATATTGAGAACTATGACTTAATCTCATACTATTTTTCAGTTAACCTATTTTGCAATGTTCGCTTCTAACCTTTTATTTCTGATCTGTATCATCTGATTAAAAGATATTTGTTTGGGACCAATTTAATATTATGGTCACACCCTAACCTTTCTCATCGTATAATCTTCCGCGAGTGTTACTACCTCCACCATCGCTTCCATCTTCACACTTAAACAGATTTTCTTAAAACGGAATCGCCGGAACTAACAAACCTAACATCGCCGACTGTGATCGAACAATTGTTTATAATCGTTCATGACTCATTGTCGCGAGCCATATTATAATTATTATACCCCAACAAATTAATATAACCGGTGGCGAAGAGAAGAAAATAGCGAGGAACAATATTTCTTTATAATTACCCTAAATATGAAGAGGGAAGAATACAACTTATATTTTCGGAATCGCAATAATATTTGTAGTAATGTGGCGTCAATAATTTTTTCGGACCCTGATAGAACCATACTCTTATATTTGAACTTCGTTAGTATTTTTTTGCCAGTAGGAAAATCATCCATTTACATTAAACACATACGAATCGCCGGTTTGGTAGTACATGCGATTTTCAAATACATATTCGAATTCTTTCCAATGAATTTCATGTACGTGGTAAATCATGTNGTCCCGGGTTCGATCCCCGGTCCCGTCTCCCATTTTCATTCGACGTAACATGATTAATCTGTTACCTGGCGGTGAGGTTCATCGCAATCTAAGAGATTTCTATGTACGTGGTAAGTTTCTTTGAGGACAAAACTTTCTACAACTATTTTAGTAATGTGCCTTAGAATAAATATATTTTAATGATAATGATAAATTGAAGAAATTTGTTTTAACAATTTTTTATAAGTATAGTGGAATATCAATATATTTTTCTCTGCTCCCTTTTGTTTTGTTTTCTCCTACAACAACTTTATTTAATATAAGTATACAGCTTGCGCCTAGCACTATACTCCTGAAGTATAGCGAACTCTAAAGTATTCTATAATATTCACCAACCCGATGATTCAGTGTGTTCATTCCGTATGATACATAGTTACTGTTGTTAACGTGATGTATCACGGATCTAAGAATTTTTTTAGGTTTCCACAGGAGTTCTGACTTTGTTCTAAATATGGGAGAACACACATTAATAATAAAATAATTTTTATAAGGAAAACTTCGATTTTTTCCTCCGTATAATTCGGGTAAATTTGTTCCAAGTTTTTTAAATTTATGTATTAATAAAATTACAGACCAGAGATACTGATTGCATTGGTCTAATGGCAGCGTCTTCGCTTCCTCGATCCCGCTGAGCGGTAGAAACCCTGCTCGGTGGAATTAGATAAGGTTTTCCATTGGCGTTTCCTTCGCCTATTCCAGACAAATGTCGCTTCGGTACCATAAGTTCCACGGCCTACATCTCTCCCCTCCAACGGTTAGGTGGAAGAGCAGAGGCCTTATTGACTGAAGCTCGCCAGAAGACATAAAATTAATAAAATAATAATTGTAATTCCGAATAAATCTTATCTCCCAAAATATTCATTTCTATTGATTGATTTTTCTTGTCTACAGTTAATTCATTTAATTTTTGATTGATTTATATTTTTGAGTGCAATTAACGCCTTGTAATGGTTCACTTCTGATCTTGCGCATGTATTGTTTTTTTTTTTTTTTTTTTAGAATGCTAACTTACAATTCTAACACACTTTATGAAATGTACGCTAGTTACTCTCAAATAAAAGCAATAGTTTGTCCTCTAAACATTTGTACCAGTTCATTGTACTTTTTTGTACAGTTTTGCATACACAAGATTTATCAAGCACTCTAGAATAATTTACTTCTAGTTTTATATTTACTAAACTGTGATTTGCACTTCTACACAGATTTATTTGTTTTCGGTTTTTTTTTATCTCCCATGGTTACAATTGATATGTTTGCACAAATTTTCATCATTCTATTTTTTTATTAATGAGTATGATTTTATTGAAGATAAGTTCTTTGTGAATTCATTTGCAATAGATAGTGAAGAACATGTATTGTAGGATACGTATTTTTATATTTAATTAGCTAAGAATATAATACCCATTATTGTGTTACGTAAACTCAATTTACAATCGTTTGGTATATTGAAATGAGGTTTTAACTTATATTAATTTGTATCACACTATGAAGATGGATGTAATTGAACCACGCAAAGATAGGTATTTTAGCACAAAATAAGCAAAAACACAGAATTATTATTCATATATAATATGACTGAAAATCATGTTACTACAAAACTAATATCATTTCAATTAATTTCAAGTTATCCTGTCATTGGTCGAGAACAATGGTTCAGTGAAGATTAGGACTATTCGACCTCGTCAAAAAGTTAAGATTATGTTGCTAACTTTGCTATGTTTCTTCAGAGGAAGGAACAGGGTCTCATTTTAAAGGTATTGAAATAATTTCTTTGCTGAAGTGTAAATAACACGAAGTCACTGGTATTACCAACTTGGGTAATCCCATAAACAGCCAATGAGTAATACGGAGTAATTCGAGTATTCCAAGGTAATAATAAATAAACTTTATTGACAAAAAACAGTTACAAACTGCGTATGATCACGTGGAGGACAATAAACTAATTTACTCTCTGGAAGCAAGCAAAGGGACCACCCCATCAATTCCGATCAAGGGCCCTAAGGCAGAGGCGGATTTAACATTTCAACATACTGCTAACGATAAAAAAAGTTCGACACGTGTTATAGTATTAACAAATACCAACAAATATTGTATTTAATAAAACACAAAAATCATTTCACAAGTACGTATTATTATCAAGCTGTAAATCATTCGGAATGTATTGTTGATGATTCGTAACTATTAAATAACACTAAATTTGCTAAAGTTTATTTCAGTTAATGAGGCAAAAGTCTAGAGAGTCGTTATAAAAAAATCCGCCTCTACCGGAATAAAACTGGAGAAAAACCAAGGTCAGGATGGGACTACTGAATTAATGTACACGACCGTGCCACAATAAGCCATGAATAATAAGAGATAATACTAGCATGCAGGAAAATAGGTTTGAAATTTTCAGAAATTTTTTAAAGTACTACAACAATGGCGTGATAAAGTACAAGACGGCATTAATTTTTATTAAAATCAATAAATTATTTTACAATGTAGAAGGACTGCTGCAGAAGGTAGCTTTTAACCGCGGATTTGAGGAGATTTTGCGCAACGAGAAATATGTGGACTAACAATATTAACTAAGATTTGTAATGCATAACACAATTTACTTACTATGGAATTAAGACCTTAAAACTATGTATTAGTAACAGTTTAAAAACTTTGTATAAGTAACAGTTTTTAATTGTGTTCCGTTTAACGAAAGAGAAACCTAGGGTAAATATTTTGTGATACTATTGTAAAATGATTTAGACACTGTCTTGTCTGTGTTTACAATGAGGCGATTTGCAAGGAAACAAGCCGAGCGGTTAGATAAAACTTGTTTAGCGTTGGCGCGTTTACACAGTAGATTAGTGTCATCGGCAAAAAGAACCATTTTGCAATCTGATGTGGAAGACAACATGTCGTTCACATACAACAGAACGAGTTTAGTGCCGAGAATTAAACCTTGGGGAACTACTCGAGTTAGTGGCTTTGTTTCTGAAAGGCAATGCTTAAGTACTTTATTTTTAGTATATATATTTAGACCTGTTGATATCTATCTTTTAAATAGGAAGTCAGCTACTGATGTGCAAGTCCACGAATGCCAAAAGTTGTAATTTTGAAAGGAGAATTTCGTTATCAATGACATCGAATGCTTTGGATAAGTTAAGAAAACACCCTGAGGATTTTCTCCACGGTCAAGAGATGTGGTAACATCGTTTAAGAAAGAAAATATGGCGCTGGTGGTGGAAAGGACTTCCTAAAACCGTGTTGATCGTCAGAGAGAATGTTATTTTTTAATAGAAAATCTAGAAGGCGCTTATAGATTTTTAACAATTTTTAAAGGATTTTTGAGAAAGTGGGTAGTAGAGAAATTGGTCGATAATTACCATTGTGTTTGTTTCGTTTTTTGTATAAAGGTTTCATTTTAGCTCTCTTAAATATGTTAGGAAACACCCCTTCCGATAAAGAACTATTGAATATATTCATGAGTGGATTTAATATAGTGTGGGACGAAAATTTAAAAATAAACTCGGGTATGTCATCTATGCCTGTTGAAAATTTGATTTTCAATGAGCTAATGATTCTCATGACTTCACTGGCATTAGTTTCGGAAGTGAACATAGAATTGGGCACGTGGAGGAATATATTCGGAGGACATTCGTTTTGAGATATTGAATTAGTTATTTTACCTACTTCTGAGAAATAAGAATGAAACAAATTTTGCTATGTCAAGAATTTGAAATAATTTTTCCATCGTTTAGTTTTCTTCCCGATTTTCAGGTGATGCGTAATTTTTAACAATATTCCACATGGTTTTGGTCCGGTTTTTTTCGATTTTAATATCTGTCTGTCAGTTTCCATAACCTTAGCTGCATAGACTACTTTTCGGAGAATAGTCTATTTACAGAAATAATCATGGAATTCGAGTGGTTGCATTTAGAGTTTTGAAGAAAATATAAACGGTGTTATGTTCTGGAAGAAATTCTTATCCCTTGGGTGATCCATCTATGTATTTCTTTGTGTTAATTAATTTGGGTTTTATTGGAAAGCTACAGTGGCAATGTTTTAGGAAAGTTGAAATAAATACATTGTATGATAAATTAAACGTCGTTTGCTTGTTGCTTGTTGCTCATAGTTTTAATATTATAAAGCTTTTTCGACAACATAGCAGCCATCGTCAGTAACACACACACTTCTTGGCAGTCAGGTGTGGTTGCAAATCAAAAAAATTTAACTTTTGTGTCTGCCAGGTGATGTTTTAGGGACATGTTTGCCAGGTTTATTTCGTGGTTTATTAGTGGAACGTTGAAGCGTGGAGACAGGCTAGAGAATACTATGTTTGTGTGCTGAGAGGCCATTTGTAGTTTTTGTTGATGTTCAGAAACGTTGAAATGACCACTCAAGTTAATATCGTTCTACCCACCTATAATGATTACTGTATCCCGCTTCGTGAGTTTTTTAGTGTAAGTGTCCACTTTTCGAATAACTTCAGCCAAACGAGCGTTTCATTTAAAGAAACCGGAGGCAGAGAACTGGCTGGGAAGCAATCCACGCAAAACGGAGTACACGTGATGACTGTGCGAATGAACTAATATGAGCACTTTTGATCCTGGCCCTTTGACATGTAAATTTACAAACATATTTGCGTTAAATTACAAACATATTGACATTATATATGTATTATAACTCGCAGCTAACTTTTTATCTTATCTATGAACTTTTGCTGAAATTTTTGAATCCGCCTCTGCCTTAGG
>NNCF01126869.1:928662-966097 GCA_002313205.1 Laupala kohalensis | reverse complement strand
CGGGTTTGGAGACTTTCCTGGAGAGTGTCGAATTTCTTCACGTTTGGCGAAGTTCTGATAGCTCGTAGTTTCGTCGCGATATTTATATTAGCGAGTCCCGGGTTGTGGGAACACGCATTTAATAAGGCTCGACGCTTCTGGATCTCAAAACTTATAGTGAGCGAAGTTTATTGAGATCAAAGATTGCAATATTCAAGAGCACGCAGAATGTAGCTGGACATGACCTGACCGTGCGGAATATTGAGTGAGAATGGTTTGTTATCCGTCGCCTAGTTAGGTCATTAAGAATGAAGATAGATGAAGGAATGAAGATAGCTGAAGGCTTAAGTTGCCTTGTATCTATTTTGCCTTGAGGGAGTGGCTTCAGAGGGTGGCGTCACAAGGGTTGTTTGTTTATCCTTACTCCTCAGGAGATATACAAGTAAAGTATTTCATTTATGACGAACGATACGTTCGCTTAATACTCCTTGTCCTGACCTTAGTATGTGTTGGCCTTGGGACATTGTAGTGCTTTGGACTTCTCGTATGCAAGAGGCCATGCTGCGGGAGTACAATCGTAAACAGTAAACAATGGTGACATGATATATTTTGAATTGTGGTATTCATCTAATGATGCTGTTGGAGAGGTATCTTCGTAGAAAGTTATGTTCCTACATCGTCAAGCTGGTTGACGTGGGCAAGAGCATTTGGCGGGGAAGAAGTGAAATGTAGAAATGAGGATGCATTTCTTACACATTTTTACATGCAGAAAATTGCATCAATTTAAGCGCTTCAAATTAATGTTAATCTAATACGTGTCATTTAAGCTTAATTTATCTCAGCTAAAAGAGGTTTTGGGTAATGCTACTACAATCTGAGCCGTAGCGTAGTCACGCCATCACCAAAGCTAATCGCTGGTATCGCTACCTATATCAATACTTTTCCATCCAAAATACCTTTTCCTTAAGCTAGAGTTTATGGATAGTAATAAAATATCGGGTATATTGATATCTGCGCGCCCCCGACACCAGCTGGTGACTTCTGGTCTCAATGAGTAATTAACAAGGTATCATTAGAGAATGTGACTATGTCTCAGAATACTTTCACGGAATAGAGAAACGTAGGTGAGAACTAAGCGTTTACAAATGTGGCACATACCACCCGGACCGTACAATTTGTGGACTAGAAAGGTTAAATATATTTAATAGTTTGGTAGATATATTAAAAATCAGGATTGAACACACTATAATAAAACGGATGACTAGTATTTCGTTTAACTAATAATAATAATAATGATATCAGACGAATATTTAAACGAAAATTATGAATAACCGAAGAGAAAAATGAGTGAGAAGAGACAGTGAAATAATATTTACAGATGTAGGATTCAGAGATCAAATAAAATGAAATAAGGTCCCGTTGCAGAGTTATTGTACTCGTACTTCATGAGCAATGAGAGCATAAAAGAAAATACATGTCCTTCTAGCATAACTAGCCTCCACCTCTGGCCGCTGTAATTCTTAGCCAGTTTTGTTATAACAAACTGACAAAACCTCAATAAGCAACAAAATGTCAGGAAATTGACTTATTGCTTGTTATTCATTACGTCACGTTTCGGAATGAACATTCAACATATCTGTTTTAGAGGTCTCATGAATCACTAACGATTTTCGATGTGACATTTATGTGACGAATTGCAGACACACGCATTACTTATTCAGTTTTAGAAAATACAAAAAACGGATTTTAAAAATAAGTTCATGGGTAATAATTTTTCATTCAGAAAGTTCTAGTGTCTTGAAAAGTGAAAATTGGTAGACATGATGTAATTCAACTGCCAACTTACACCAATATATTAATGCAAATATTACGTCCTTCAAGTTCGAGTCGACGAGCTCTTGTCATGCACTCTTTTCAGGAAACATTTTGCACACGTTGTACCCCTTCCGTGACTTTGTACATTCAGATCGCTAGGTACTTAGTCGAGGGCACAAATTGGGCAACTGCTACCTGATAACAAATTCGAGCATTCGGTATTCTTCTATCTCTTCTAAATGTGACCTCCAGAGCACGAATTCGGCCAGTGATTGAAGCAACGCGCTTGGGGATGATTTATTGGTGGGTATTCCTCTTTGACATAAGAAAAATTCTGCCTGCATACTTTCAAATTTAAGTCGCCCACCTATTAGATTTCACTGTCTTTTATAATTTTAAATTCCGCAGAGCACTGTGATTAAAATAATACATTTGTTCATTAACGGAAACAAATGTTCGGTTTTTAGATATAAAATGCGTCTGTTTAATGGAAGAATTAAAATGGTTTTAATGAAAAAAATACTTAATACTTATTCGATATTTATTTAATTGATGTCACACTATTTTAAGATGTTGCTTTATATACCTTGTCCAATATGTGGTTCTTGTTCCTTCACTGAAGATAAATAACATCAAAGAAATATTTTTCATGGTCACTGTTTCTCAAATGTGATTGAAAAAAAAAAATCAACAATCTAGTATCTATTGCTAATAATCAGTTGCTAGCAACTCGACCCGTGTGTTACGAGCACTGAGCATGCTCGCAGCAGATGCGGGCGAAACGTCTGTCAAGAAAGAAGAAATGACGACACGGCTTTCAAACCCGAAAGACATTTTACTTAATCTAATATCCATTCCATATACAAATTGTTTCTTCATCACCAATCAAAAATTTTAATTAATGTCCAGATTTCTCTGCGCACCACCAACATTTTCTCAAGGGCCAATAGTGATCCGCAGATCTTCAGTTGGCAACCACTGGTTTAAAATACAGATGTCTTTTCCCGCATTCATTTTAATTTCAAATGTGTTTCTTTTTCGTGTTTCAATGGACTAAATGCTTGTGGATAGATCTTAGGAAATAAGGAATCGTTAATCGCTGAAGTAAGTATTTCTGAATACTGAGAAGTACTATCCATTAATATAATTTCTCAAAACATCAATGTATTCAACGTTTAGAGTCGATTGGAGAACACAAAGATTAAGTATAAATTTCATATTTTGTCGTTTCCCCTCCATTTTGTTTAAGGTATTTAGATGTAGTCATGGATTTTTCGCAGTTGTGCACTCTTCAGCAGTGCATCAGCAATTAGCATCATATTGTTGCTAATTGTACTCGTACATCTTTCCTTGTTAGGGTGTTCTCTGATGAATTCTCTCTTAATTCTCCACAATAACACGTAGTGAACTATTATTATTCTTATTTCGGGAGTGTGCTGAAATGTTAAATCCGCCTCTGCCTTTGGGTCCGTGATCGGAATTGATGGGGATGGTTCTTCCCTTGTTTGCTTCTGGAGAGTAAATTAGTTTATTGTCCTCCACGTCGTCATACGCAAATGCTACTGTTTTTCAAAAATTATTTTCGTTTGAATAAGGTATAATGAATTTTCATCCAAAGCTTCAGCTCTTCTCGTGAAATTTGATCATTCAATACGTTTTCCGAAACAGGAGTGTGGTAATGATCCTTCTCCAAACGCTACCATCGCAATTGAGAAAATGATTTGAACGGTGGTCGAACTCAGTCACACCAAGGTTAATGGTAATTACCTGACCCATTTCCAATAATCTTCTTTTCCTCATTACAAATAACCCAATTTGTACTTACCCTTAACCGAAACCTCCTTTATTAACAAGTTCTTGTTCCTCAGATTTCCTGAATACTGATTCGTTTCACTAAATTCGTCAAATATTGATATCATGAAAAGTTTATAGCTACGGGCTCTATCACACTAGGCTACTGATGACCGATCATATGTGGCAGACTACTAGCGATCAAAATTTGGTGAGGTCATCAAATAACATTGCCTACACGCGAGTCAACGTGAACGACTTGGAGCAATGGCGAAGCTCGGCCACTATCAATCTCTAGTGTTCGTAGTGTAATAGGATATAAACAATATCACTCGACCTCTGCCACTCCCGCGGTAACAATATTGACGCAGTTGGAAAAATGGTTCATAAAAAATATTGACACAGTTGATTTTTTAGAAATCGCATTTTAAACTGTTGCCATTATACGGTCATTTTTCTTCAGTTGTTGTTATACGGTTACTTTCTACTTTAAGTCTCTTGGCGTGCCACAGTGTCTTGGCGTGCCACAGTGTATCATGCCCGTCCCCGTCCTCTCCACGGTGAGGTGGGTGTAATCTGTTATCATAAGTTTCCTCCGTTGTTAACCTCATCTCGCACCATACACACTCCGTCCGACACACTCTTCAAAGATCTTATATTGTTTCTGAGTTAATCAGGTCAGGGTTACTCTGAATTTCCCTTACTCCTACTCTCTGTGTTCCGATTATTATTATCTACTCACTGTACAACTCACACGCCCATAATATGTTCTCTGGTCTTGTCACTCGGCCCACACACAGTTGAAACTGCGGTGAAAAATGTTTTTCCATTTCTCGTGTCTTTTATAAAATTTTTATTGCAAGTAATTGTTAATGTAAGTCAACCACAATTGATCGGTCACCAGATGTAGAGTACCCGGACGGTGCTACAAAACCTGTAGTTTCGATTCCTGTTCTGCTCTATGGTTTCATAGGACACGTTCGCGTTTTTTCTTTCCGTATCTTGACATAACTTTATTCCATCACTCACCTACATCCTGAATTGATTCCTTTTAGAAAGTAAGTTTTTAAATTATATATTTATATATTTATTTATTTATTTATTTCATGTCTTATGGTTTGGTTCAGGCCAAGACCCCTATTCTTCCATCTAACCGTGACTAGGATGAAATAATTGGGAAGGAGAGTTATTGGGTTACCGGGGATGTTATGGTGCCGAACCGACATTTGTCTGGAGTAGGTGAAGGAAATCTCAGATGAAAACATCTCCCACTTTGTCGGAGCAGGGTTTGAACCCACTCTCTACCGCTCAGAGGTATCGTGCAACGGTATCGTGGACTAGACCACCTCTTTTAGTTCAATTATCTTTACTATATCCGCAGAAATCTTAAAGTATGACCTCTTGCCTTGACGCAGCGAGAGGTGCGAGGGAATGCGCAAGCACCTTGGTGGTGGGGGTAGTGGAAAGAGTTGGGGTGGGGCGAGGTAGCGACCGCCAGACGTGACGGCTAGTTCCTGCTTTCTTCTTCGCCGGAGAGCGGTCTTTATGTCACTTGCTCCCCTTTGCCAACGGAGAATAGGCGCAGGACTGTTCGCATTTTCTCCTAGTTTGGATCCGAATAATAAAGAAATTTTGCATTTCTTGTGTCTCAGGAGTCATTCTACGTTGTCAAAAATGCACATGTGTGTTTTTCAGAATTTTTTTTATAATTTTGATATTTGTGGGTACATTTTGTGTCGATTTATTTTATTCCGCCAATATTTAAATGACATGGTTTAGTTCCTTTTTCACTTCCTTATAATCAAATAATTTTATTTAGTGTTAAAAATGGAAAGTGTCATTAATGTAAATTTTTTATAGTTGTACATGAATCCATTACCAATTGCAAGTAGAATAAGAGAAAATGTTAACTTTTCCACTTCATGATTAAAGGTGGCTGTTTTTGAATGTCTTATGAATAGTTACTTCTCGGAATTCATGATACTTGGACAAGTAAACAAGTCATACTTGACTCAGACACGATAAGAATTAATATATTATTTTTCGTTGTGTGATGTTGATTTGACCTGGTGATTCACTAGTTAATTAATCACTAGCCTACCATTTTAAGTTCTCGTTAGTGAAGAAGAATCGTTACTCTGACAAATACACTTGATGGTAAGTGCGAACCCAATTAACTGCATCGGTTGAAGAGTCAATTTAACGAACACCGATCTGTTTGCTGATTCCTCTCCGTCTGCTTGCACAATTAGAACAGTCTTCTCCGCTCACTTTGTTTGAGTGAGTTCAATTGAAATTATGTAATGATTTCAATAATGAACGAAAATTAATGTTATATTTTAGTATTCGAGAAATTGTGTTCTAAATACAGTATTTCATTGAAGCAATCCACAATCATTTGCTTATTTATTGTATTTGTAAATGGGAAATGTAGCGTGCTATTGAAGCTTATCTACATGGAGCATACGAGGTAGCAGCTGGGTGGTATGCTATTGTTAGGTGGAGCGATTAGCTGGGTTTACTAACAACTTGACTCACGTGAGGGGTTAATAGTTGTTAGTATTAGTTATAGTTATTGATACTAGCAGGAGGTGGATAGAGGAAGGAGAGTTCGCTTTTCAGTAGTCAAAGCTATATGAACTCGGACATTAATGTGAAAAGCTACAATTTTTTCTGGCCCCACCGGGAATCGAATGACTTCGTGATGAGCTAGAACGCTACCACCTAAGCCACCGAGGGGATCACAAGCATTTGACACGATGGAAAGTCTTGCCACAACATGTCATTATTAATATTGAAAAGTTGAGGAAAATGATCTCTACAGAAATGAGGTGAATTTTGTGTTTGATGAAATTTTGATTATATATAATTATTTTACATACATTATTCATTGTTTACATTATAGGAAGAACTAATTTAAGTTTTTAAAGAATGAATATAATGTAATGGTATTAATTCACAAGAATCCGTAACTTTGATAATCGGCTGAAAGCCGTGCACATGGAAGTCCTAGACGTTCTCATCTTACGGGAACGAATGTGTGTCAAACTATTAGACTCGGAATATTATAGTTAAACTCGCAACTTCATAACTTATTATTGTGTAATATTTCATTATCTTTATTCTCAATAATTAATGTAAAAAATACACTTCATAATTAATTAAATGAACAAGGTATGAAATGTGGTAAATTGCCAAAAATCAAGACGGGCTGGAGGATGTGAGAAATAATTTAAATCTAGTTAACACAATTTAGAGACCCAATTTTTGTCTCTTTAGATGTGTGTTAATAATAATACGAGAAAATAGGGAACGGAACTTTCAGCATTTAAGAAGGTTCTATTCACTTTGCTGAAATGTTCTCTTGTGTACTAAAGAATTAATCTCTTATCAATGAGTGATCGAATTGCTAAGTAGTATTACTCCGCACTTTCGTATGGACATTTTCTTATCTCTGATGGGGTTTTAATATGGTTCTTCTCCAGAGGATGCTCAATACTGAACAAACGTACATGATTAACTGTTCAGGAGAACATATTGAGTGAAAATTCGGGATTGTAACATTTTGTTTGGGATGAATAACAATCAAAAAATAGATTTCTGGAGGATTCTTCTTTTTTTACTTTCTCATATATATAGTCCATAGAAAGTATTGTAATCGTGAAAAAATTCAAAAGCGAGATTTCGACAGAATATCCGATTCCGATAAAGTAATTTTTGACCGTCTGTCCGTCTCGTCGCAGCAATTTTGAGTAAATGGACGGATAAATTTAATTCGCATTTCGTATTTACGGTAGTATGCACTTGTTGGCGATACACGTGCTCTATTTTTGTAACTTTAAAACAAAAGGTACTTCACATGATAGTCAACGTTCTCTTTTGAATGTTTCTCAAAAACGGTTCCAACAATTTCGCTTAAATTTTCTGTACATAAAGTACAATTAATATGCATTACATCCGCATTATCAGTATTTCGTTTCAAGGTTTGGTATAGATGCAGTAAAATAATTTCTGTCAGTAACACTTACACATTAGCTTTCAAGAAGCTTGAATAATATTTAGCGGTGTAAATGACCAAGCAGACATAGAATACATTTTTCGTAAGCTGAAATGAAATATATGATGATGATAAATACATAAGAGGACAGCAAACTCCCAACAGGTGTTAAAATACATCAATTTCTGTCTACAATGAAATTACACTTACACACTTTCACGATATTTATGACTGATATGTTGCTATGTGTTTTGAAATAATATTCTTAATGTTTATTTTACTTTCAAATTTCAAATAAAAGACAATAATAAGAGCATATAGAGACTTTGAGCATGAATAGAGCACTGGAAGACGACCAAGATATAGAGGACCACGCCAGAAATAACACTTTCACAATATAATTTTTTCTCAATATGCTGCAGACGGAGAAACGTATGTACAATGATTTTGCACCGCAAGTTCTTTTTGTATCTTAAGCAAGCATAATTTTTTTCATGGTCTGCTTTAAAATTATTTATGAAATATTTTCGCTTATTTTTGTATTGTTAAAAGGGGATGGATTTTTTCATACATTTACACAAACAACTACATAATCGTCTGTCAAAAACTGTGAAATCAAATAATATTCTTACAGATAAATTTCTGGTTTGATAATTGATAGCTTCTAGCTATCAATCCAACTTCAGGTGCAAAATCAAAATTCTTAGATATTGCAGAACAAGGGTGAAATCCTCTTCCACTCTTGTATCGACAATACAGTACTAAATATTAACATTGTGAGTTATTCATAAAAAATAAAAATATTATTCGTCCATCAAAGGTCGTAAGTTTTTAATTATTTATAAAGGAAACTTTTTCACGCATTTATATTTTTGAAGTGATAAGAGGTCAAATAAATCACAATTTTACTATTTAAAACTGGAAGTGACGTTATATTTTGTTGACTTTATGTTAATATTTACTACATACTGTCCCAATTGTTGATAATCCACAACTGCAAGAAATCCCAGAGCGCAAGAAAAAATGTTTAATACAGTGGAGCGTCGAGATGTGTGTTGCATAGGCTAGACAGCACTAGAAAACAAATCTCATCTTATTCGATGAATTAAAGGTGAACCTTTTTTCTCAGTTCTTTCTTTTCTTTAGCTTCTACGAGGGAAGTCACCATCTAATGATGTATATTTTGATAAATAAATACGTTAATTAATTACCTCAGAAGGTCTTTTTAGGGACGATCAATATATTTTTATCAACGTAAATAATATATCAATTAGATTATATTACATCACGATTCAACTCGTGATTTGAGCTGTCGTCAGGTGCTAACGAATTGGAACAAGAACCTTAATAGATTGAACATTATATTAATTGTAAATATTAACTCAAAATCTGTTAACAAAAAAGCAAAAAGTCACTCGAACTTGTTATAAAATTGTATTGTAAATACAATAGAGGGTGGAAATAGAATTGGTACCACTAGACCAATTTATGTGGAAAGATGTATTTTTATTATCCGATATTTTTAATTATCTGAAACATTCCTGATGACATTATTTCGGATAATCGACACTCGATTGACTAAACTTCCACCGCACCAGAAACGGTTGACTTGGACGAACACCATCACTCTTCTCGGACGCAGGTGCCGCCGCCGCCGCCGCTCTTCGGATGTCATCGCGTGCCTGCCTCACGCGGCCGCGAAGTGCGATGACCCGGTAACGGACAAAGAACGGGTCTTGTGCGGCGGCGTTTACAGCCCAGTTGGGCCTGTCGGCCTAGTCCTCGTTCCCTCGGTCACTGTCATGAATATGCGATTTGGATATATCAGCGAACCGCAAGTACTGCGACGCACTTATTAAACACACTGTACGCACCGAGGATTCTTTGCATTTGACCTTCTTTTGAGCATTTACTGCTACTGCTGAGAACAGTTAAAGTAATTCACACTCTTCTTGTGTTCAAATGTAACGATGGATGGAAATTAAGTTTGAGAAGTAATAAATAGTAGGTATTTCAGAAAGTGGTATCAATGTTTTTGTGGAATCCTGAATCAGCAATAAGTTGTAAGCAGATACAAACCGCAAATACTCTGTTATAATTCTTATCTCCCTATATGATATAGTATGAATTCATTTTAACTAAAATTTCAACGAAATTTTCAATCAAAATATCCTCTTTTTTATCTTCTCGCACTTGACATTACAATGGCTTTAAAATATCTTAAAATATGTTTTTTAATTTTATGCACTAAGAATGGTAGAGTGAAATGCTGGTCCATTACTATAACAATAAGACCCATCTCTTATCTGTCCAAAAATATGAAGTGGAAAAAACGTAATTTGAATAAGCCTTATTTATCTTCAACTTGTGGAAACACATAGAAAACCAAAACTTTTTAAGAAAACCTTTTTCTTTAATATCAATACTTTAATAATTCCTTTCTTTACTTCTCACTTTTGTTGTACATAAAATATTTGCTATGTTCTGGTATGTTTTTTTCACTACGTTAAGACGATTCTTTTGTCCGAGTATCAAAGGATACATAAGACCCCGAAAGTTTCTCAATTATTATGGTTCTTAGTAATTTAAAGTCAAATAATTCAAAATTTTGCACCGCAAGGGTACGAAAATTCATCGCCACTGAATAGAACATGGTGCGAACTATTATTTGAAACATTTTGGGCGATACCTTCACGTAGTCACTCACACGAATGTAATACCTTAAAGCAATTACTACTTCAATTGCTATTAGGTACGTCTTTTACGCAGCAACGTCGTGGCAGCAGTCTGTTAACACAGCATTCAGTTGCACTGTTGATAGTCGACCGTCTCTGCAATGCAAAGCGTCGCCGAGCAACGATACGCTAAAGTTCAACTACCATTCACAACCGATTGACCTAAATACTCTTTTCTCACAGGTAGATCAATCTGGGTTTCACACCGACACCCACTCACATTCAAACACGATTGTACCACCATTTCACGCTTATAATAGAGTGTAGGCACCTTTCTGAAAATGATTAAGTAATATAATTTCCAGAATATAATTATTAAGTAATTATATTCTGGAAATCATTTCATGATCGTATGAATTGTACAGAGGCGCTCATTCATTTTATAACTAGCTAAATATCCACGACACTACTCGAGTGAATTTTGTGATACACCAGTTTTATTATTGTAGTATTTGTAAATGGGAAATGTAGCGTGTATTGAAGCTAATCTACATGGAGCGATAGGATGTAGGAATTGGGTGGTAGGTTTATTGTTAGTAGATGGGCCGGTTAGCTAGATTTACCAACAACTTGGTCCACGTGGAGGGGTTAATAGGAGTGCTTAAAAATAGTTAGAATTATTAATATTAGGAGGAGGTGTATTATTAATATTAGGAGGAGGTTTCGCTTCTCAGTAGACACAGCTATATAAACTGGAATATTAATGTGAATAGCTACAATTTTTTTTCTGGACCCACCGGGATTGAATTGATTAGAAAGAACGCTACTACTACCTGAGCCACGGAGGGGCTACACCAGTTTTGTATCTCCATTGATAAGTGTACAGCCTGTATCGTATTCATTCTACTGCCGCATCAAAATACATTACAAGCGTAACACACTTAAATATTCTATCAAATTGAAGATTTTTTATACTTGTTGCATTTTGTGTAAATATTTTACATTTTGTTTGTGGAGACTTGTCAGAGACGTCATAAAAATGTCCAGCAATTAATTCTTCGTAATCCAAATGCGTAGACTGACACTGAAGAAAGTACAATAATAATCCTCGTCGGAAATGGGATCACATTGGATCACATTCTTAAACAACTTTCGGCAGTATCGTGACACGTAAATTTATGATATTATTGAAAGATGAACGTGCGAAATGTGATATATTCTAAGATAGATCGTCAAGATATTACGTTTAGGCTCCTTTTACGAATGGAGCATGTACCGGCTCGGAAAAGAAACTCAAATATATCATGATTGAAAATATTGTTGTCTTAAGGGCCGTTTTCCTCCACTTTTAAATACCACGCAGCGCGGTGCGCACGTCAGCGCGAAATGTAATCGACTCCTCTTTGCATAATCTACGTTGCCGTTTTCCTGCAGAGCGCAACAACGCCAACGCTGGCGTGCAATCTCCAGCGCGGTAGCCCGACTGCATTCGAACGACTGAATAACGCAGCGCGCGGCGCATTAGCGGAAAAAATAGTTATATTCGCTTACTCTGCCTAAACGGTTGGTGATAGGTGACAACTATGAGTGGCAATATTGTTTGCCTTATAGAGTTCTACAAAAAAGTCCGCGACAGCATATGTCTATCTACAAAAGTTAACCTAAGTTATCGATAAAACGTTATTAAAAATATATGTGTTAAAATACTTTAATTTAAGAGAGTTATCTAAGAAGGAAAAAATCAATCATCATCAAATTTAATGGAGTATTTGTTTTGTGCATTTAACAAAGATAAAAAAATGTCTGTAAACCGTAAAATTTCGACGAATAGTTTAGATTTTACAAGATTTTTAGTGAAATGGTGCAATCGCGTCATACCTCGGAAATGAAAATTCGATCGACGCGGTTCCCACGAGATGGCATATTGTATACAGTCAAGTTTTGTATTATATTTGTATCATTATAATGTTGAAAAATTAGGATCCTGAACATGTTTTTGAAAATCAGTAAGTAAAAGTATTTTGATCTTACCATACATACAGGTTTTATTTTGTCCTGATTAGAGGAAAATAGTTTAAGAAAAATCAGGGTAACTGTGTAACTTTTTTTTCAAAAATAAATTTGTTCCAAATTTCCTTTTTGTAAGACCCAAATTGTCACCTCAATGTTCTTACATTAAGAAAAAGTTGCTCAGCAAGTGTTGTTCGAGACTTCACTCGGATGGATGAAATGCAAGGTCTTCTTGGATGAGTTATAAAATGGAGGTGAAGTTTTCCTCTTCATCCTTAATATCTTGATCAAGTAATATTAACATTGCCAGTGCTTGCCTTTTCTTTTGCTGACAATGATCCGTGACCCTAGAGACGTCAACAGAATCCAGACAGGCACATGACTGAGAACGCTCGGTAACAATACGCGGATCACGACGCGGTTGAAGAACGCCGGTTAGGAAAACTCTTCTAGTTAACATCGTGCGGCACGACAGGCGAGCGTACAACGCGCCTCGCAGCGCGATAATCTGGGTGGAGAAAAACGACCCTTTAAAGACGTCTGAGTCCAGGCTTCTGCAGCAGAAACTGACTAAAGCGTAGGCTAATTCTTAGCGTAGGTTCAAAAAAGATTGATACACAAGAACTGTGGGGACGAAAAACTTGCCTCCGAACTTTATTAATATATGATATTAGATGGTAATGACCTTCTGTGTAGTAGAAATGATACAACTGTCCAGTTTTATACAGTGACAATTGAAGCCCAGATTGACTTTAGAGTTCTGCATATCAGTATTGATTTGTTGGTTTGTACTGAACGATCGGCACCGCGGAGGCGGTCCGCCATACAGAACAACTTGAGGGTAAGGTCACTTTTTGTACGCTCTTTAACAGGTCTTAACACGTATTATGTTACGCCATCGGGAGGGGTACGACTACGCACCAGGAGTCAACAGGTTTTCGGACGGAGCCTGGACTACAAGCTTCCCTCTCCCCTTTCACTGAACCATCATCCGCTAGTGTCACCGAAGTCACCTCTCTTTCGTGAATCAGGTGCAGCATTTGTAGCACAATTAAGTAGAATAAAGCACCCAAATGTCTGAAATTGGCATAAATAGAATTACGTGTTTTGGATATCAACTTAAGAAACGTATTTCACTGACAATTTAAATGAAATAACTGCAATAATTCTTGATGATGAAATATTTTGCATCTTCTGGAGAAAGTACTTTCTTTAAAACTTGGACTGGTTTTTAAAGCGCAAATATATTACAAGTTTGGTTTATTTTGTACAAAAATTTTGTAGTATATTTACACTTTTATCTATGTGACACCGGACATTTCAAAAATATCTTTTACTCTTTTTGAGTCTATTCGAAGTGTGATGCATAAATCGCGAAGCCGTTGCACTCGGCCACTATACTTTTTTATTCTCTAGTGTATTTCAAACGAATCAAGTTAGTTCCTGAATATTGTTTATACTGTACTATTAACTGAGTAATGTAGAAATTAAGTTATTTTATTTCTTCATTATAATTCATTAAGTGTTGTTAAACAACTATACATTATCACTAACTTGCAGAGATGGAGAATTTAAATTTAAAAAAATAACAAAGAAAATAATTTGACTTGAATAATTTGAATAAAAAAATGAATAAAATGATTCGACGTATTTGGAGCGTTATAGAACAAGAACCGACGACAAAAATAGTCATCTCATTTGTTCATGTCTATAATGCTTATCAATAGATGGTTGTTGATTGGTAGTATCCAAAAATGCGAGTCTGTCATGAATACATTTATAAATTAATTTATATATTCTAAAAAAGGAAGAAAGTCATCCCATTTACTCAGAGTTCATACTTCGTATACTAGTCAAGTATAGCCTACCAACTATTGGAATAACAACAGTAGACGATTTTGACGAGATAAAAACGTTGGCAGGCGCCATTGACAGCGTCCAAAATCGGACCCAAGTCATTTCATTTGCTCAAACTTGATTCAAACACAATTTGTTTTGGAATACTTCAGAGAGTCTAAAATCAAAAATACAGACCAAATTTCGTTGGCCATCTATTGATAAGTTTTATAAACGTGAGCAAATCAGGTGACAATTTTTGTCGTTGGCTCTTGGTTTAATAGTTTCACCACATGCCTCGCAAACCGTAGTAATCCTCCACACGAATCTTCATCTATTGTAGCGTTACCAATATAGGCTGCATGATGAGAGTTTCTTTAACTGTTCGAGGCTAGGAGAGATTGATCAAGATGGCAGCTTACCAGAACTTAAACTTTTTGTGTGTGAGAGTGGCGAGGAGAATTAGGAGATGTAGTACCATTTCAGTAATTATACTGTATTATGGAAGAATGATTCAAATTTTGTTTACTCTTCCATCTTTTATGAGAAAAAGAATAGTCACATAGTAATGTGGGTTTAATTGGCTATTTTGTAGTATTTATAGTTTTGAATATAATTGCAGAGAATTGGTTTGTGAATGTATGACAACCAGGACTCTTCATAACGTTTTATCAGTCATACCTCTTCCCTAATGATTAATTCTAACATTTTGTCCTCGTGTTCATTCTCCCCCTCTTTCATAAATATTATCTTGCGTTAATAATTTATTTAACAACTCTTTCCCTATATCACTTTCGTCGTGCGATCTCGGCCCTTTCAGTATATTACAAACTCGGTTTCAAATCTCTTTTTATTATTAAAAATGGAATTCCCTGTGTACTTTTCTCTAAACTTTTTATAAGCTACACATTCCAAGCATTAAGCTGTTCCTCTTCATTTTATGCTCAGTAAGACTTTTCATATTCGTAATAGTCATTTATATTTGTTATGATAACTACAGTTAATAGTATACCATTCCTATAGTAGCCTATTCATCTATGTTTTAACTTGTAAATGTCAATGTTGTAACAATGAACGCACATTGCAGATTTCCGAGTCACTTTCCCGAATTCTGTCTTCTAACAGCCACAATAATTTTTTCGAAGTTTGAGGAATGGATTGGTATTTGCAATGTAATATTGTAAATTTGTTTACAAGAAAATTCTCCATTTTTCTTTTTTGAATAGCAAAAGAGAATCATTATGGTTCACGATTCGACGTTTGTGTCGAAAATGTAATGTGAAAAACCCTTGTGATTTTGAAATGAAATTAATTAAAATCAAATTTGCTCATTTTCGTATGGTAGAGTTTTTAGTTTAGACAGACAACGATATGAAAGTTGATCATAATATTGTTAATTATTCCACAGTTACGAACGAATATGATTAGCTTTTTGGCATATCTTGAGTGTGCAGAATATTTAAAAAACGTATCTACGTCAAAAACGAAGTAAGTACATCGTCTCTCCTATTGATATCCCGAAATGGAACGATAATTCGTTAGTGCCATAATAAGACTCTAGCCACTACAAGATGTCACCAGAAGAAATACATTGTTGATCGTAACGTGAATAACTGCAGAAGTCGTGTGATGAGTAAAATAACCATTTCTATGCTGCGTTAAAACTTAAAAAGTATTTACGAAACTCATCTCTTACCTGGGGCGTACATTGAGATGCAGTCGCGCACGCAGCGCAGCGTAGGGCACGCCTGCGAGGATCGAGTGTGTGGCACAGATTTTGTGGCGAGTCCACATTGGTCAGATAGGTTTGTGAGGTACAGTTCTGCGCTGCGTCACAACTTGTGCTATTCCCCTTTACGACACGGAGCCACAAAACCTATGCTCGCCCAACGCTATGCTGCGTGTGGGACTGCGTCTCAATGTGCGCCCCGGATTACTGTTGTGTAATGCAGCGTATTTTTTACTGTCTGATCCTTCATCCCCTAACCGTTCGCCACGTAACAAATCCTAACTTGAATTTATAATTGAGCTACGTAATTATTTGCATTGTGTTGAATTGAATGAAGTCCGTTTTGGATTAATAAATTATTTATTATATTTATTTTCCATTGGGAATGCAATATACGTACCAGAGGGTAGACAAGTACGTTATGACTTCTATAACTAGCTGGTTTTTTTTGTTTTTTTTATTTAGTAATTTGATGAGTCTAGCGGAATTCATTCATGAAGTAAAATGCTTAACATACCCTTTTCTTAATGAACATTTTTTGGCGGACCCGTTACACGTACAACCAATGTCGTGTTGTATAATTTAAAACATTTTCGATTTTATAGTTTTTCGTCTATTGTATTTATATAATTATACTTCATTTCGACCATTTTTAGAGATTTGTTTTAATTTATATGCTATGTCCTTCAATTTGTATACATAAATAGAATGGTTACATTGTGTTACGCCCTGATTGCCTTACATAGGTGAGATGATATTAAATTATCCATCGTTTGTGACTTATGTGAGTTCTGTTCATTTGATTTTGTTTGAATGTTATTTGCTGGTAGCGTCAGGAAGTATTGAAACACGACGGCTTCATAAAGCACAATGAATTAAATGAAACCACCTCGCTTTTATCTTCAGCTGTGGTTGTTAAGAAATAGAAGCTTTCTGAAAGTGAATGTATTCTGCGAAGGAAAGATCTTGGAAATAATGATGCCATCAACCACGGAACTCGAGGTTATCATTATTGAAGAAAAAAAAGTACTAATTAATATTCCATTCAATGTGCAAATATATTAAAGACAATCATAATATATTAAGATACAACACTGATTTATTTTATAATCACTTCATATATTCACTATGGTTCTCGACAAGAACGTCTCGAGGCCAAGACTCCAGTCTCCTCTTCAGCTTCTTTACATTCCTTTAGGTTCATTACTATCACTTATGTTGATACGCTGTTAATAAAATAATTTAAAATTCACACATCAAATTTTAAAATATTAATATTTGGGAAGGTTTATAGTAAAATTCTAAAATCTGCCGTATTTCTAAATGGCATCGTAGTTCATGCAGTACTTTTTTAAATTCTCAATCTCATTAATATATTTGCACATCGAATGGAATATTAATAGATTAAATAGACAATCAGAGCGTGAGTGACGTAAAATTTAAATGACTAATTAGTTCTCAAAAAGAAAAAACCTACCTGTATAATTTTCCATAACGTCATCAGTTTATGACCGAGCTGAAACAAGCATTTTATGAATATTTGTAAGCCATGGACACTTGTTCAGATTGCTTATTTTGGTGAAAAATGATTCAAATTACTTCACGACGAAAAAGATAAGTCGTAAGTAAAATAAGTTACTTCCATACTGCTAATACAGCTAACAAACGAAAAATATGTTCGAAAGAATCAGTCGTCTGCGTCATCACAACTCTATATTTCGGAACTGTCGAATGAGTGACTATCAACATTTTTCCAAGAATAAAAGCACTTGTTTTTACTACACATCGTATCAGAAGATGACCCAGAACAGGATAGAGACACAGTGTAACGTGTTCACAGATTGTAGAATATCTACCACTACGTATGTTCACGGAGTGTATAATATTTAAAAATTAAAACGGGTCTACTAGGTAGAGTCGAAATAAAATATAATTGTTTAAGATATGTACAAATTACGACGAGTAAAAAGGGTCACTGATCTCTTTTCACATTTTATTCACACTCCCAATTTTCTTCCAATGACGTGGTAGCCAATTCATTATTCCGTACCTTTCTGATACCTCGCATTTTATTTCAGTACTTTGCATATTATATATTTTTACAGTAAACATTAAAAATGTTACAGAATGTATTACCCATGCCATGACAATATTCTACATCATCTTTTTCTTCCTTTTATTGTGTGAACCTCTCACGGTGTCCGCGCGTTTCATCGGAGGCATTTCTCTGTAAAAATTATTGGCTTAACGCTGCCACAAATCATGGAGGCAAGGGGGCCGTGGAACGCCTAGTGGCAGCCCTGACAAGCTGAGATGGTGCTCAACTGCTGAGGAGGAACACTAGCTACTAGGTGGTACCTAAGGGGGTTGGTGCTGATGCCATCGAGACTTTATTAATATTTGAAATATAATTTATATACAAAACCAGACATAAATACATTAGACATTTCGAAAAGAGACATTTCGTGATATCACTAATTGTTACTAATGAAATGGGCCCATATATCGTTTCAATAAGCGACGTTAAGGATCGTACGGTCCCTGAGACTATAGAGACATATTCCCTAAATACGGTATCTCTTGTCTCAGTAATCAACTTGATGTTCATGAATAGTATTCGTAAGTCCTACAGGTTTCGTTACTACTTCATGCTACAAGATATTTTTACACCTAACTCGTTTTCTACGCACTGGAATAGTTGTGGAAAGCCACAGCCTTCGACAGATTTTCGGTTTCGAAGAGCGGCAACATACAAAAATGATCCCAGGAGGAAGAAAAAATATACAATTTTTGGGGTATATTTAGACAAAAATACTTATGCAGTTCAGACACTCCTGATAAAATATAAAGTCTGTAGTTAAATATAATATTTAGGTCCCTTAAAAATAAATGCCATTAGTAATCTGATGAATGTAAGTTAATAACACGAACTATATGTGAATTTTTTTTTCATTTTATTTGGCCCCATGACCACCTTGTCTCTATTGCGTTGCAAAACAAGATTCTTCATTGTTCATTGATCATTATCTATTTGAACATCAGTAACATGCATCTTGATGTTGTCCGTCCTCGCCAGTGAGGAGGTGTTCGCATCATCTACTAGTCTAGCGTCTGTCGTAATCCCAATCTTCCCCAAAAAGTCTTCATAATTTTTTCTGCGTCACAATTAAAATACATGTGAAATATTTTGCTTAAAAAAGAAAATACATCCACGTCACTCAAAGAATTAGGAGAAAGTTTATGAAAGAAAAATAGGAATAATTAATAAAGTAACGTTAAAATAATAGGTCAGAGGTATTTGCAATTGTCTAAACAGATGTCTTTTTGTGGGACCACGCTGCTGTGGCGTACTTATATCTAACGAAACCCGAGGCGAAAATGGGATCTTTTTGGAGACCCCAAACCATACATGTTTGCATGCCTTCTTTTGTAATACGAAAATAAATTCAAATATGAGTTTCTAATTATAACTCAACTTTTATTACTTTTACTGTTATAAAATAGTTGTAGAGGATGTGCACTTAAATTCGAATTTATTTTTGTTGACTTATTTGGAGGCCCCCTTCGCGATGAGGCGCAGGGTGGACCACTCCCTAGGAACGCAACTGCCGCACTGTACTTCGGGTGTGGGAAATGTGTACCCCTGCCCGTCTTTGGTTCGACGCCCCTGCCTGCGACTACGCCCCTGCCCACCTTCGAAGTCTTCTGCTTCCCTGCGCTGCCTCCAGACCTCTCTCTCTCCGTCCGGGAGTATTGTCCGCGTTTCTCAAGCCTCTTCTTCTTGGTCGCCTCGTTAAGGAGCGCGGCTCGTTGAAGTACGAGCGGACAGAGGCCGTGCCGACACACGCGGTCACCTACACCCATGTCAACAGACGCTCTCCCACTCACGCCCACACGACTCTCGGAGAGAATAATTAGCTTAAAAACACATTATTCAAATTTTAGACGTACTGTTTTAAAACGTTTTTGCTATCTTTTACCCGGTGGCGGATCTAGACCGTAATCAACGGGGACGCTAACTGGGGGCCATTTTTGTTTAAAAGTATGGTTTTACAACAAAAATTTTATATTACCTTAAACGAAATGAATCAAATAAATAATTAACAACCTGGTACTATTAATTATAATTATTATTATTTATTAAAATTATTAACATTGTTTATTAGTTTTATTAATATGGTATTATTAATAACAATAACAATTATAACTAATAACAATTATTAACCTGGTAACAGATTAACAAAATTTGCCATTTATCAACTTTAATTTTATCTGGTAGGAGTTCAGGTTCAATGGGGGAAGGGCTATAACCTTTTTAGCACCCCCCCCCCTCTAGAACCGCAACTGCTTTTATCTACAAAATACCAATTTTAGAGAAAAAAAATCCTATAATATTATAGTTTACAGTAATTACTACGATCTTAACAAAGACTAGTTAGGAGGACCAGTCAAGAGATGCCTCATAAAACTGCCTCGTGAGTTGATTCACCAAATGTTCACCTTCAAATTTCGGGACACTATATTTACTTTTTATTTCATTATTATTTTATGATGTGGCGAGGATAAGGTCATCGGGCCTGCTCTTCCTAAGCACATGATGTAGACGAGGGAATTGGAAAGAAGAGATGTAGGGATGCCTGGAATGAAAGATACCGAATCCATATTGGATTCCATGTCACTTTTCAGCACAGTCCCGAAATAATAGGGACAGATGATCACGTTATCGGTGTACCGTCGTGTTTTCCTGTATGCGATCTGTCAATATCAATATTGTGTCAACATCCTAAACTTGACATCAACATTCACTTGGTACCTAGGCTATTCCTTCATTACTAGTATCAAACGTTCAATATTATATGTTTATAATCGTTGCAAAACTTGATAATTGGACCACGTTTTAGGGCACGGAAACAGCATCGACTCTCAGAATATCACATGTTTCTAATTATTCATATGTTATGTCTTATAAAGCACTGTTGAATTTTGTCAATTATGCTTGGCAAAAGGTTATATATCATTTCAGTTGTCAACGCTATTCCCCCTATTCTAAGTACATTTATTTTCATAAATTATTTTCAAAATTATTGAAGCTGTACACTCATTTGCGGTATTTGATTATGTAAGATATTGTTTTATTGGGTATATACAGAACTTTGAAGTAAAGTGCCACTTGTGTAGAAATAATATTTATTATTTACACATTCTGTAGACAAAATTAAATAAAGTTTCAACCGTTTTAATATAATTACTGAAATGTGCCTTGATCTTGATATGAAGTATCCCTCAATTATAGTGACCAAAGTTTTTGTGCGCGCGCGTAGACTCGTAGTTTCATAACATATAAAAAGTGAAACATTATAAACAAAAGCAATTCACATAATAAATGACTGAAGTGTCGTATAATGTAGCTGTACAAACATTCCCGTCAAATATATCGTAGCTATATTGTAGAGTAAGTTTGGGTACATTTTCATCGTGATGAAACGCATAATTTAATATATGAGAATTAAATGTATATTAAGTAATCTTAAATAATGCATTAAAATATATACTGCATGTGAGTCACCAACCAAACACTTTTGCGCGTGAATTTAACTATGAAACAATTATTGTCAAGTTTCTCCAGGGAATAATTTGATAGCAACAAGAAACAAAGATGACACTCAAAATGTATCATATATCGACTGATCCCATGACCCATGTGGGGCCTCGTGACCTTCGATCACACAGACCAAGTGGACGAAGTAAAGCAGGTTGCATTCACTTGCCTGAAGGGTGCCTACATTTGTACCGAGTTTACCGCAGTAATCTTGTTGAGTGTTGAGAACTAGATTGTTCCACAACTTACTCCCGTCAGAAATGAAAATACATCATTCTCATAATTTTTATTTTCTTAATCTCCTGTTATTAGTCTTTTCCTAATTTGTCCCTAGATGAAGTCCAAGGGTAATCATTTTCCAAAATATTTTGCGTACAATATCATTCTTTTATCTTTCCTAAGTCGTTCACCCGAAGTCACCACTGCTTTCTCCTTCATATTATATACCATTGCACTTTTGACTTTTCATATTATCAGAGTAAAAATTTAGTACACGTTCCGAATTAGATGTTTTTCTATTTCAAGATAAAGGTAACTTCATATTCTTTCGTTTTATTAGAACGTCTAAAATATAACTTTTTAGACTTCCCTTGATCGAAAGTGAATTTAAATTTTTGGATGATAACTAATCAATATTTCGAGAATGTTTTGAATTCTGTTTTCTTGTACGATTCAAAATATGTCATCAACATATATTATTTTGGGATGAAACCTCAATAATTCTTTATTTATTTATTTCATGCCTTTTGGCGAGCTTCAGGCAATGTGGCCTGCACTTCCACCTAACTTTTAGAAAGGGAATTAGGAAACCGAGATGTTGAGTTGCCGGAGAATTTATGGTACCGAACCGACATTTGCATGGAAACCCTTTAGGCGAGGTTTAGGACACGAGACCTGCTCTTCCACCTAACCGTTGGACTTGGGTTAGGGAATTGGGAAGAAGAGGTGTTGAGTTGTCGAGGAACTTATGGTCTGGAGTAGGTGAGGGAAAACCCAGATGAAAACATCACCTAGTTCGGCCAAGCAGGGTTTAAATCCACACTCTCTCGCTCAGCGGGATCGTGGAAGCGGAGACGCTATCGTAACACCACCGCTGTCGGTAAATTCTTTATTATAATTGGGAAATGTTGTAACCTCCACATAAATATCAATATTTCGTTCATATTTGAGTATAACCTGGAAGATCAACCTTCTGAATCACTATAATAAAAATTTCATGTTCAACAGATTTTGATAACTCTCCAACTCCAGAATGTGTTCCAGGCGGAGTCGTATATGCCTCAATATGGTTCAGGAGAAATTTCTTTTTCTACACAAATCATGTTCAGAATACTTATTTTCGATACGCAAATTTGAAGCGTTACATGAACGTTTCCGAAAAGGTGTAGATAAACTTATTTGATCAAGGTAGAAGATTTCCATGTTATTTTAAATTCATTTCTTCTCACTTTATTATTATGACACCTGGCAGTCACAAATATTAGACGAAATGCTGTGAAATTTAAAAGAATGTAAAACAATAATTTACTAATTATTGTTCAACGCATTATTCAATTTGGGTCGTATTATTGAATATCATGTTGTTGGCTTTTTCAATTTTTCACAGAATGATGTATCCTTTTTAGATACGCCGGAACATGGAGTTGTTCAGATAATATTTTAAACACAAAAGAAGATTCCAGTCGACGTAACGTCAAATAAGACATTCACTAGAAATTCTCCTTAGTGAATAAAGTATAATCAAGCGGGTATTAACATGGAATTAGTTCGATCCTCCTTAAGTCGCATATTCAAATGTATTCATCGTTTGTTCAAATGAGACCATTGTTGTCGGTCATTTGGATTCGTTGCTATGCTAATGAAAACTAAAACCCTTTTGTTTTACCGATTATGAGACTTTTTTCATTACATAACGTTCCAGAGGTGAACAGAACATTTTATTATTTGCTTTAACGCTGATTTCCTGCACGCACAAACTCGCCTCATTTTATCACCCTTGCCTTCCAATTGCGCATTCTTGTGGGAATGGACATGGTCGCACTGTATTCGAATTAAGTACTGCTCTTGGAATGTAACATGGCTGACCTCCAGTCCTCACCTCTCGCTGGAATCCACTGCACCGCTATCCTCACCAAGTCATTAACACCAGCCATCACGATATCCTCCTCCAACACCGACATCCTTGCCATCCCTACCAGACACACTCCGTCCTCACCATCCCACAGTGTGTATCCTCAACTGTATCCTCTCCTCGCTGTAGTTACACCGCGCGCGTCCACGAGTCAACCACCGCCTGTTAATTCTGTGGTCGTTAATCTGGTAACATTTTAGCGACTAATTCTGCTGCGCGTGTAATGGTCCATAAAGCTGGCGGATGGTCTCTGTGCTGCGTGCTAACCAGCAGCTTCTGAGCTGTGAGGTGGGAGGTAGCTAGGACTAGAGTTCTCACCTCTTCGTATACACATTTAAAAAAACCAGCGTGTTCTTACGACTCTTTGTATATTGCTTGAAATTACACGCCTGAGAACTCGTGCACAAGAATTATATTCAAGAAGATTACAATTCATGAAACTTGTGAGGTGGCAATCAGAATTCTAAAGAGTTCATTTCTTGTATTGCATTAATAATAATAATAACAACAATAATAATTTTTATGAACTCAAAGACCGAAAATTTGCATTACTTTGGCTTTTTGAAATTATTGTATTATGTAATTTTTACACGTTGTTGGCACTGTCTTGAGCGTTTCTCTCTCTACCATTCTCCCTCTGGGTGTACATTGGTTCTTTTGATAAATGAATGAGACGGTTAATTTCACCCTTTCAAAAAATAATTATCCATATTTCTTCATAGTCATACACAGAACAATCGGAATTTTGACAAATTTTGGATCTATTTTTTGTCAAGAAGAGTTCCTTGGAAACAAAGTATTATAATCACTCTTGACAGGAACCATTGTTGTAAGTGCGTTTTAATGAAACAAGTATTTGCGACAAAAGAAGTCAACGAAATAGACGTCGTTACATTGGTTTTCAAACTTTACCAGTCCCTTATACCCAGCGTTAACTATAAAGATTCATTTTTTAACATTGGTGTATTACTTTTGATATTTAACAAGGGAATCTCATTCGAACATGCCGAATGTGTAACGCGAAGTCGGGAGATCACGCTACTATTCGAATAATAGATCCAGAATTGAAATGGAAGCTCGATTGAAATTCTCATTTACCATAGGCTAGAATTCATAGGAAGGTTATCGAGAGACTCTGTCCCAAACGTATATTACGTTATTAGACTTAATTTACCACTCTGAGAATATACAAGAACGTTTTTCACGTTCTTTGTACGAAAATACATCTCGTGGATTAATATACATCTAAGGTATTTTAATATTGATTGCTATTGATGTAATCTCTTTTTAATCATTGTTTTTCTGACCTCCACATCTTCATGAACATAGTAAAAAAATGCCTGAAGATGTAAATACGATACTTGTTGAATCCATAATGTACGTTTATGGTGCTATTATGATTCCTGTCCGTACCGAGGAAGTTCCTGCTAGATTGCACAAACCAAACTCCACTCATGCCATATTTTTGGGGAAATTATATATANTATATATATATAGCGAAATTTCCTTTTCTTTTTTTTTTATTAATATCTTGGCTGCTCATTGATGTATGATTCTGAATATTTCCCAGTAACATTTTAATTAACTAGAAGCCTTAAGACGAAAATTATTGACTTAAAAATGTAACAAGTAAAATTAGCATTGATTCAAAGATGTTTCGAGAGTTAAAAGTTTAAAAATAATAAGGAATACACTTTTGCACTATTTGTCACTATATTTCCAGTTGATGAGCTATATAATTTATATAGCATTGTTGTTATCCGTGTGTATCGATAATTAGTTGATTTGATAAAAAAGTTTAATTTATATTTCAGATTGAAAATATCAATCAAAATAACTATCCAAAAGAGTTCGATGCTCCTGATTGACTTCTCATAAAAAATTTCACCGCGAAATCCAAATTTTAGTTCGTGTAATATCAGATTTATCCCAGACACCATTTGTCATTTATCCAGGATGTTCATCAAAACCCCGGCCTGAATCTGCCGCATCTTTAAAACTATCTTACTAAACTTTTTAAAGAAATCTCTTGATGACAAAGACTCGGTGACCAAGGAGTTGTCTGTCGACGAGGCTTGTGGGGTGGGGTAGTAGTGAGCACCGTCGGCCTCTAGCTCTCAGGAATCCGGTGCGGCCTCATTATCATACGGCCTGCAAGCAAGCCGTAGCACCGTCTCTGCTGCCCCCGCGCGCTCTTGCTCGGTCGCCGGCGCGCGCTCTCGGCAGCGGTGCGGCGACGGGCAGACACTCCCCGTCCGTCCGTCCGTCCATCTCTCTCTTCTCTTTCTCTCTCTTTCTCCCTGTCCGCACCGCTCGCGCGCGCACTCACTCAGTCGGTCGACCACAGCACCGACAAGGGTGTGGGGGAGGGAGAGTCCAAAGAAAGGAGAGGAGAAGAGCAGGCAGGCAGGCAGCGCAAGGGACGCGCCGCGCCGCGCCGCCGCTGGGTCGCCGACGCCGAAGGTCACAGACAAACGCCGCTCGCTCTCCCGTTCGCCCGTTCGCCCGCCCGCGCGCCGCCCTCTGCCCGCCAACCACCAACGCACCGCACCTCGCCGGAGACCGTCTTGGAGCGAGCGGGCCACCTCCAAATAAAGAGAAGGCGGTGGCAGGCAGGCAGGTTGGCAGGCGAGCAGTTGAGCTCGTGAGACGAAGAAAATGTTGGTCCAGGTATTTGTGGGAGGTGACTGGGGCTCCTGCGTATCGAAAGAAAAGTGTCGATGTAGGAGTATCGAAAGAAGCGATCCAAGTCCATGTATGGTATTGACGAGCGTTAAGATCAGGAATCTCGTTTGTTTGACAGTTCATTGCTGGCTGTTCTTACTACTAGCTAACAAAAAATTAGAGTGAGAATTGATATGAAACAGTTTAAACACTGAATTATAATACGACACTTTCGTCAACTCATTTAAATGAAGGCACATCGTATAACGTTCGACCCAGGAAAAATTTAAAAAAATAATTTAAATAGCGTTGTATGTTGGGGCCTAGTGATATGTCGAAACAGGAAATTATCCCAAAATAATTTTATAACAGTTTTTCAGCGAACTATTAATTCAATTCTTCCTAAGTAATTTGCCATTTTAATTATGGACAATTGTCTCTAAAATATTTAAACGTCAGAGGTTTAGGATTTCGATTCTCCTTCTCTGCGTGAATATTTCTTGTTCATGGTTATATATGCTCGTAGCGAAATGAAATAAAGTCTGGTTGGCTTAGTTTTCAATATGTTTAAACATGTTTCTTGTTATATGAGAAGAAACGTTTGAAGACATCAATAGATCTTTGCATGTGCATGAAAGTGCCGTTTATTTGTCAGCACAAACAAGCGAAGTTAATGTCCGTGTATTGATCATCCTATGGTTAACATGAATGGGCAAATTTTCTCTCCACACAATGCCAAGGCCAAGGTCACTAACTCCTCGTCCTACCATTGAAAACTCCGTCACATCGTCGTGAACATTCGAAACTACTACGAACGCCACAACATTATATGGTACCATAAGCTACACACATTTTAAAAATCGTACCTATTTACAGATGTACCGCTATAATGACAGTACGTATACTCGCATAATAACGTTAGAAATGATTTTTATTTGTTAGTGTTTTTAATAGCGATCTTCCTACACTAATCCTTGGAATCCAGTATTCGTCTGTTGTAATGTGAAAACGAAAACATTCTTGGATGGTTCCTAGATCATTTTGAAAAACTTACGTATTTTTTCTCTACAAACATATGTTCGAGGATTTTCGTAGACAACCACCATCTAGTCACATTTTGGAATTGATCCACCATGCGCTATTAACATCATTGCTGAAATACGAAATACTAGCTGATTACCCCGCGTTGCATGGGATGTTTCCTAGACCAATGTTCTTTTACTCAGGAATAAATAAAATCTATCCATGTTGTAAGATTAAAATAATTTTACTTACTGGTTTTAAAAAATATGCGTATAATTTTACAAATTCATAATAATACAAATTTAATTCAAAACTTGATTGTATACACCGTTTTGATTTTCACCTCCAGCCACAAGAATATTCTCGGCAATACACAATGGAGACACTGTGGCTGCACCATTTCAATTAAAACGCTTATAAAATCTACACCATTCGTCCAAATTTTACAATTTAAATACTTTTTTAATTTTTGTTAAATGTTAAATCAGAATGTAAAATTTAATGGATTTTTTCTTCTTCAACTACTCACTTAAATTGAAGTATTTTGACGCATCTATTTTTAATAAATCTTTTTCGATAATTTAGGATAACCGTTGTGGATAGACATATGCTGTCATGGGTTTTTTTGTTGAACGCTTTGAGGCGAATAATATATTTCATACTTGTCACCTATCTCTAACCGTTTAGGCAGCGTAAGCAAATGTATCGGACTTTTTCCCAGATTTCATAGACATTTATCACTTTCTATCATTCTTTAACACATTTTTCAAATAAAAGTATGTTCTTCTTGACCACTTAAACTATCACCGAATTTCTTTACGATCGGTTCAGTGGTTTAGTCGTGGAAATGTAGCAAATAGATGGACACACTTAACGGATTTCACATTGTATATTAATATGGATGAATCTTTAGATATCTTCTTCACTTATTGCTCCAATGATTGTCGTCTTCATGCTTGAAGACGGACGACGTGTCTTCCCCGCCGCTACAACAGCTTCGACCTCGGCGACGCGACGCGTGTGGGAGTGGCAGTGTAGGAGGACTCAAGGGAATGGGAATGAAGTGTGGAGCGGGTACAGAGGGGGGGGGGGAAGACGGCGACGAGACAGAGGATCCGTGCGGAGGTCAACGTCTGCGCAGGACTCAATGGAGAAGCACCACCACCAGCAGCCGCCTCCACCATTGCCACAACCACCGGGAGTGGGCGGAGAGGGGGGGAGAAGGAGCGCCGAGGAAGAGAACGGGTGAGCGGACGGACGAACGGCTGGGCGACAGGAAATCCGGCAAAAGGGGAAGGAAGGAGGGAGGATCGAAGGCTCAACGCACCGCAGGACCGGGGAGCCCCGGAACGCACTTCACTACACGCGTTTATTCCTAGTGAATGAAACCCTACATTTGGATAGACGACTAAAGCGTAAATCGAGTGCGACACTAATTTGATGGAAATAACAGGTGTTTCATGAAACGAACTAGATGAACTCGAACCAGTGTAGCACAGAAATTTTAATTGATTTCTCCTCACAAATATGTCAATATATGGTATGTTGTCCAACCATTCATGGAGTAAAATTATTTGTGGATATGTCCTCATAATAAACCCTCTAGACCAGCCTCCCTTGGCAACGCTGTGCTCATCTTCATGCGGGAACTTGGAGGAAACGTATTGAAAAAGCTAGCTCAGAGGTCGCACACAAAAGACAAGATCACGTCACTGTCCCCACGCTGAGAACATGTTTCGAACCTTTGGATATGACTCTCGAATCATATCCAAACTACAAGATTAGGATGTCAAATCCGAAGGTTTGGAAAAATGCTTTCCTTGATGAATTAACGAAATGGTTCCTGGAATGTATTATATTAGGGTAAAAAATAAGTTTTATTTGGGAGTAATTCGCATCTTTCGCCACTCATTGTTTGTGTTTTTTATTCTTCCCACCCCCCTCGTGTCACATTTCGTTGCAAACATGAAATAACATTTGAAGTGTTGTGGGGGCAATTTATGTGACAGTTATATTGCAAGTTTTGCTACGTGCAATTTATGTTTTAGTAGAAAATTCAATGAAAAAACCTTCACACAATTCATTTCACGCTTCATCACAATTTTCACACTCTCTCCACCCGTTTATTCCCACCCCGACTGTATGACAATATATGAATGACACCTTACCTCTGTAAAAAAATGCGAAAGCTTAGCGCGCACGGAGCGCAATCATGTTGTCCGAAAGTGAGGTTAAATTCGGCTTCTCGACCCTCTGCGCGTATCTACTGCGAGCAGCGTTCACTGGTGCTGTGTCCACAAAGAAGAAATGCCAATATTTTGTCATAAACGCTAAATTGTGGCAGCTAGCGCGTCAATCCACAGACAAAAAAGAAACAAATTCCTGGTCAATGCTCTGATTGCCCTCAGAATAGCAGAGAGACTCGGTCCGTGCACTTCCTACAGGCTTCAAGGAGGTTGAGGAGGAAGAGGATCAGTAGACCAGGGAATAGTGGAAAAGACGGGAATAGTGGAATAGTGGACGACCAATTTTCAGAGTATAGGACTTGCCCCCAATTCGTATTCGCTTATCCATTCTTATCGACCTACTGTGGCACATTATTATGGTACTCTATAACCGTAATAATTTAATGTAGAAAAAACACGTTTATGTTCAAAAACCGAAATAATAGGGAGTTTTCATAACGTATCTGCGAGCTATCGTATACTCTAACCACAAGCAAGTTACCTCTGCCCATTCACAGAAGTTAAGGGAACACTATCGCTCCTAGCGTAGTACATAACTCTTCTGTTTGTTAGTTAATAGTTCGCTAGTGAGCGAGGTCATGGCGGATTCTGGTGTGGATTTGAGGTTATGTTGATATGCGAGAGATTTGTTGGTTGTGTTTGCCGTATGAGCACGTGCTGATGCACTCACAGTACAGTTTACTTGTCTACGCTTGCAAAAAAGTAGTTTGGGTTCACAATGTTAGTGTAGTTTGAGTCGAAGGTAGTGTATGCAAAATGCATCTATTACACTAGTTTTTTTCCTGTGCGTTACACGGTTAACGTCATCAACGTAACATATTTGCTAGGAAATAATCGATATGCAAAAAAATTCTATTTCGGTTAATTCGTGAAATATAGTGAAAATTCTTGAAATCATATATCACTCCAATTCATCCCTTTCAAAGTGGTATTTTAGGAAATCTCGTTTCTACAGTGGAATTCTACAGTACAAAACAATATCTCAAAATTTTAAGTTCTCTATTTCATATGTTTTTCTCTACGTTAATGGATCCGTCAGTAAAGGCAACGCCGCTTATACGGCGATTTACGGTTGGGGTGTGTATGCATTGCTACAAGATGACCAAATGACCTCAAATGGTTTAGACGTGTTACGCACCGAACTTACTTTCGATGCGTTTGTCGAACCAATAATTTTGTGAAAGATACTTTATTAGTTAAGATGGTGGGAATGCTAAGGAGAGGGAGATATTAGGGGTTACACCGCTTCCATGATTTAACCTCTCTGGATTCTACAGATGCCCCTCCTCAATATTATCTTAGGTCAGTGATCCGCGATCGTTCCAACCCAACATCTTCCTTTGCCTCTTCTTGGTTCTTTGGGTATCTATTGGTCTTTCCTATCCAGTTTGGCCCGTCCAATTGTCGTTCCTATTGCAAGGACTCTACTGCACAAACCTTGCTACCTTTCACGTGATACAAGTAGTGCGTTTTGACTTGATGAAAATTCAAATTACACCGAAAGTTCAGTAGACTCTCTTTTAAACGGCATTGATCCGGATAATCGGTAATTTGAATAACACGGATGATATGGGAAGTAACAAGGAAACAGTACAAAGAAAACATTTACCATTTATTCTGTAGCACGAACTCACTGCCTCGCCCAGAAGTTTGAATTGATCTCTTCCCACATGCTTCACAAAATTTGATTCATTGAGTATCAGTAGATGAAAAAGAAACAGAAGTTAAACAGAATAAACCAGAAACTTCGTATTTATGAAAAATAACTGTCAATTTTTAAAAGGTATTTTTCTGGTGTTAAAGATAATTGTAACAGATATTTGTCGATTTGTCCACAGAAACATCACTCCCAATGACCTGCCTCACATGGCAACACGTACCCTCATTGAACTGCTAGTACAAGTAACGCCCCATGAGAAAGTACCTTTCTATTTCCTGCCATGAAGAGGATGGTGCAGTCTGTGCATGCACTGAATGTATATGGAAGGGTGGGTCAGTTTTCTATTTCAATGTTATCTGGTGCAAGGGCTGTGCATTGCTTCAGAGTAAAACATTCCGCAGAGCAGTCAAAGGTCATGCCCTGTAGGTGAGCGCCCAGCGAAAAAACCACATACTGACATCTTTGAATCCCAATACTTTCTTATGTTATAAAACGAATGTTTTTGCTTTAGCACGTAACTCCGGATGTCAGTTCAGGGACATGCTCGTGGGACGGTCAGCACAACATAGTATCTCTTATAGGTCTTCTCACTCAATTTCGTGAAGTTTTATGAATATTTGTCAAATGCTATTGATACACATTGCGGACAATACCATTCAAACATTCCAATATTCGCTTTGTACATTAGATGAACAAAAATAAATATCTACAAAACACACACGGGTGGGATACCTCAATGATAGCAACGTAGATAGATTATAGTTTCCCTATCATTGCAAATCAATCCTGTCTTTGAAGTATAGGTAATATTTTGTTGTTTTTTGGAATTACAATACATAATCCGAATAAATTGCATAATTTTGACGCTGTGAATTCTATTGACGATAATAGTTGATTGAACGGTAGTACGCTGAAATGACAATGACTAGCTCGGCATATTTCGCCTGGCATAGTTAAAAACGGTATTTGATACTAGGATTAATTTCCAAAAGAATTTTGTCTTCGTTTTAACTTCATTTCACACTAAATCATCATCCACGTCTTGAAGGAACTGTGATTTCAGGATCCCATTCTTTCAAATAGCCTGTTTGATCGTGATTAATAGCTTTATTTTTTGTAGTCATCTTTCACTTCCCTCTTGTTTCCAATTTCCAAGGTTCGAACTGGAATTTCCATTCATCGTTGGCTTTAAAGGTCAGGTGCTGGAAATCATGACTTAGTTCCTTTTAATATAAGGATGAATGCAGATGAACAGGCAGAGTCACGACTTAAAATAATTTTCCGTCTGGATACTGTCAGAGATAATTTTACTCTATGTTCTTGCAGGTCTCAATGTTCTGTCTGAAATGGTGACATTTGGCGATGCGTATATGGTTACTTCATTGAAGACTGATCACGGTGGCAATACGTTACAGTAGAAGGCTGGGGGAGTAAATTTATTCTATTCGTAAGCTCAGAACCCAAAGAGCGATGCCAAACAAGTTTTTTTGTTTCCATATTTTTTTAATCAAAATGGTCCAAATAACCCAAATTAACAAAATATTTTAACCTAAATGAATTTTAAATATTTCACAAACAAATAATTTAAACTAAAGACCCCTATATATTTTTGCCACATGTATAACCATCTAATATTTAATTAAGAAACGTCTTACATTTTTTCACGGTGTACATCTTTGAGAACATGTGCGAATGTGTTTCTGGTGAGCACTAATTCTTCATAAATCCAGGCTCTGGAGCACAAATATTTCTTTTCCGGAGATTTTAAGCGTCAACAGTGCATCACAGATTTTGTTAGTTCAATAAGTCGAGAATACTTTGTATTTTGTCACAAGACTTTGACGTCAGAAGGTACTTCCCCACGACCGAGTAAATAGACAAAAATCTTGAGTGGGACCCGATATGACATCACAAAATCAGTGCCGATTCAACACCACCTGAACTACAGCCGTGTAGAGTTCTTTATACGAGAAAGAAGCGACATGAATGTCGTGTCATCTGATTGTGTCCGCTGAAACACCCCGTTCTAGTGTGACTGGAACAGTTAGGTGACAGCCATTTTGCTCCCCTTGTAGTGAGACATGGTCATACTTCACATAAATGACCACGAGAAACAAACGTAAAGAAACACAAAGAACGGTCCTTTTGGTCCTTGATGCGCGCCGAAGTACGAGGTCCGCCGAAGTACGATGTCCGCCGAAGTATGAGAATCTACTCGAACCTCCATGGAATTGTATTCGAGTTGTCGTCTCTCTACATACAAAGGACTCTACAGCCATTCAGCTAAATACAAAGGACTCTAGTCATTCATTTTAGATTACTTCAGACAAGTTCACCTAGTTTGATGGACATCGATAAAATGTCATAGATTTGCAAACCGGACAAATACTCATACTAACATCCTAACTTAAAACATTCATCGATATTTATTAGAATAAATATTCGAAATTACTCAGTATCTACAAAACAGAAATTGATTTGTTTCTATCATTTAATGCATATTACCACTGGCGTCTACTTCTTAAGAATTGTAGGGGTTCGCTCCCCTTTCGCCGCCTCTAATATCATCAAGCAGAATCTGAAACCCCTCCATCTAAGGCTCTCAAAATGAATATTTTTAAATAAAAATATTACTGCGTGTTCGGCAGGGCGACCCGTGGCGTAGTGCCTAACGCGCTTGCCTTCTACCTCTGGGGACCTCTGCGGACGCCAGGTAGAATCCGAGATGGTGGACGGAGCGGTGTTCGCGGCAGGTTTTCTCGGGGTTCTCCCGTTTCCCCTACCTATCATTCCACCACAACATTCACTCATAATCATTCACCCCCATTTCATTCATAATCACCGCTTCAGGGGAGGTGCGGCAGGAAGGGCATCCGGCACCCCAGTATTCCCCAGCTCCAGTCAAAACCAAGCATCATATATCCATCCCCATTCGCCGACCCCAAATGAACTGGGAAAAGGTCAGATAAGTAAATAAGTATTACTGAGTGTTCGGCGAACCTTACTCTTACTCATCACGGTATTTTAGCAACCAAAATAAAGAAATTTTACGCGAAGGTCACCTCGAGCTTTTTAGCCGTTGTGTAGTTAATTTCATCATTTTTACCTCGACTTTTTTCATTTCCCAAGTGTCAGTTCGATTGTATAGCCTGTGGTATAAAGGGATATCACAGGTTGTGACTGAATAAAAAAATGAAAACAAAAGTAATTATGACGACTTGTCGAACTAAATGCAATCAGGTAATATTGAGGGATGGAATTTGTTATATAATTTTTATTTTCGAGACAATAATTAATATTAAATAAAAAATTTTGAAGTGAGTAAAACTATTAGACTTTTATATGAATGGTGTTGGTGACCTTTTGTGGCGTAATTCAAAATGAAATTAATTTTGCGAGATTATGAAAATTAATTTAATTATTAAAATTTTATTTGGAAACGATAAACGGGGGACTCGGGGGGGGGGGCAAAAAACATTTATTTGGCACCTATATATCTCGAGTTCTTAAACCCCCCAATAAATAAACACATAAATGAACTTTGTCAAAATGCAGTTGCAAACTGCGCATATCCCAGTGGAGGTCAATAAATTAAGTTTATTGAATTTTTTGAAGTCGGTACCAGTACATGTTACATGCCAGGATTTTACATTGGACTCCGGTCGCGAATAAGCATATGATCGTCCGCATTCCCGTGTTGAGTGACACATGAATCAACACGCGTCTTGGCACTCAAGATCTCCATGTATATGCATGCGGCCACTACGCTGTCCTCTGCTCCTTTGTCATCCATGACACACTCGGGGTATGTATCCCACTAGAATTGTGTACAAACACGTTAGCACTATTGTGGTGAATGTACACAAACATGCAGTGGTAGAGGGATCGAATATTAGATGTGAGGGAGAATCAAGTGACATTAGTAACATCACACCATCTTCAAAGTCACATAACCTAGAAATCCAATTGTCGATAACGAAATTATTGAGTGGAAGTAAACGGAAATTGCAATATAATCGAACCTTTATTTAATTCTTTCTTTCATTACAGTGCGAATTCAATTATCTAAATTCCCAATTATCGATTCGATTCTGGAGAACTAGCATTAATTACAAAGAAAGAAATTACTTCGTGAAAATAGCAGTAAAAAAGCGACCATGAGGCATTCAGTACTGGTAGTACTTACCCAACACGATTTTTCGTTGCATGAGTCTCGCAATCCTATTCGGAATATGTTTTCCAAAATTATTCTAAGTTTAATTTAAAATTTTTATCTAATTTATACGTTTTATGATGCAAATACCTTCTGTTTCTGATGCAAAAGTTTATAGAAAAGTTGTTCGAATTTGATAAAGAATTTCGTATTAAAATAGGAGAATACGCCTGGTCAAAAGAATTAAAGTTTTTACAACTTATACATGGGATAGACAAGATAGATTTGTTGCATTTTTTGGAAATTTTTGATATATTTATGGGTATTTTTTCAGCTATAAACCTTATGATGAACTTGAATTTTTTAAGATTAGATTAAAGGATTTTTTCAATAGAGAGGCTAGTTTCGGTAGCTAATTTTAGTTCAAATTAAGAAAAAACTATTTTTAAGCGTAGAGAACGCTAAATAACGCACGCGGGGTGGAAAAATGTTATGAGTGGTAATATTTTATGGGTATATAGAAAAGAAGGAGCAAAATCATTCTGCTCGGGGGACTTTCGGGTGCTCCTGGGGTCCCGTTTAATAATTCGTTTTGTTAAATTACTCAGTTTCAAAGACATCGAGACTAAGACATCAGACAAACGAACTAAAAATTACGCAAATGATTCAATTGTTCTCTGTTCTCTGGAAATGATACACTGAGAAAACACTAGGTATGTGAGTGCCCTAGTGATTTCTCCTAAACTTTTAATATGACATTACAACTTACAATTTTTGGTACCATGAAGTTGGGAATTCACGTTCAAATGTTTCGAGAAATTCTTTTTCCTCTGAATTTGAATGTCACATCGAAATCTGCTCTCCGTGTGTATATATTAAATATTTAGGAATAACATAAATACTGTTGTTGTATCTCCGAGATAGTCTAATGTAGTTCTTTTTCAACTTATTCAATAGGTTTGTACATGAAGTGGATTGTGAGAATAAGGTACCTAGCTCACCTTGAAGAACATCCTTCCATTATTTCTTTCATGAAATAGGTAAATACGTGTTAGAGTGCTGACCTGTTGACTTACGTCATGCCTTGTAGTAGAAGCTTGTTGAGGCTTATGTCTACATTGTGTAGGCAAACACGCAAACGCCTTACTTTCGCTCAAGAGTTCCGAGTCACTCACTCGTTTTGTTATGGCTTAAAACATAAAATAGTTTGGCACCTCGTACGAGTTTTTCTTCAGGCGTAACGTTTCTAGAGTAAATGAGAGACTCTTAGAAATACTTCTGCTCCTAGTTGTATCTGAAACTTTATTCGTTCTCTTCTTTCATTCAAGAATGAATCTTTAAAAAAATGAAACGATTTGTAATAAACTTGTTTTTCAGCGTCTGAAGAATAGTGATCAGTTAGAGCCCAATGTTTGAGGTCAGTAATTAATATACGTTCGTTAGTTTGAAGCGCGCTATTCTATTCATGTGCTTTAATATTTCGATGTATACGTGTATCACTATCATTAGAGTGCGTCCGAAAGAGGTGAAATATTTTTATGAAAATGCGTCTGAAGGAATGGCAATATAACGTGGCAAAACTAAAAACAATGATGGAATGTAGTAGGTGCGGGTAGCATGATAACCAAATAACCAATTACCAAATAACGACCAAATTTGTGTTGTATTTGATTTTTTACTAATATAGGTAGCAATAATTTATTAAAATATATCAACGTAATGTTAATATATTGCAATTTTTATCATAAATTTACGCGAATGTAATTAAATAAATAAATAAATAAATTTATTGTCAAAAAACAGTACAAACTGCGTATGACCACGTGGAGGAAAAAAAACTAATTTACTCTCCGGAAGCAAGCAAGGGACCATCCCATCAATTCCGATCAAGGGCCCTAAGGCAGAGGCGGATTCAAAAATTTCAGCAAAAATTCCTAGATAAGATAAAAAGTTAGCTGCGAGTTATAATACTAATAGAATGTCAATATGTTTGTAATTTTAAGCAAAAAATTACATACAAGTTATTATCGAACTATAGATTATTCTGAGTATAGTGTTTAAAAATCATAAGAATTGAAATAACACTAAATTCACGATTTATTGTTACAATAAACACGCCCCTAGACA
>NNCF01126869.1:894627-928336 GCA_002313205.1 Laupala kohalensis | reverse complement strand
GGTCCTTTTTGGCAAAGAGTGGTTGACACTCTAGGGCGATGAATATTACTACTATTGCGTGTATAGTGTTCGTGAACGAGACTGTTTCAAATAAAGAAAGGGTGGCACTTCAGTAATTCGGTCTTAACAAACACGACTGTTTCATAAATATAAATGCAGGGTTAAGATATTTAATTCCTTGAATAAAGGTTTGCAAGAGTTTCGGGGGTGAGATTTACAAATTATCCTAACTATCCNACCTTATTCTTCGTATATCCTTCCGCGAGTGCTGCTACCTCCACCATCGCCTCCATCTTCACACGTACAACATATTTTCTTAAAACTAAATCGCCGGGTCTAACAAACCTAACATCATTGTTCATGGCTAACCTAACATCATTGTTCATTATAATTGTTCATGGCTCGCTGTCGCGAGCCATATTATAACTAACATACCCCTAACATACTAACATAAACGGTGGCGGAGAGAAGAAAATAGTGCGGAACATTATTTATTTATAACTACCGTAAATATGAAGAGCGAGGAATACGACTTATATTTTCGGAACCGTAATAATATTTGTAGTATTATGACATTAATCATTTTTTCGAACCCTCTTTGGACCGTGAGGCGAAATTTGGCCCTATCCTCTTCTGAATTCTGAAAGTTTGAATACTCTGACCGGAATTACCCCAGAAGGTAATGCCGTAACGTAAATGGGAGTAAACGTTTGCAAAATAAACGCAACGGGAAATACGTGGACTAACTGCGTTAACTAAGATTCGGAATGCGTAACACAAATTACTTAATTGGGAATTAAGATTGTCAATGTGAGAATTCCATTTGAGGTTGTCTTGAATATTACAAATTTACTTTTTTGTTTGTTGTAATCATGTAAAGGCAATATTTTAAAAAATATCCTCACTCGGCACCAAGATTGTCAGAGATAGAAAAAAATTGCTATCCAGAGTCATGTACACAAGAATCATACCTCTCATCGAAGTTCTCCAAGTCACAGAAGATGTGCTAGTTATTCTTCGGATTTATTTGAAATGTCGGGAGCTAATAAACCCAGTCACACACGATATTTTCACGGGGTCACGTGTATTTTTTATTTTTTATTTTAACAATTCCAGGTTTAGATGGGATTTTTTTATTACGATATGGTTAAGAGTAGACAAAAGTAGCACGTTTACTAAAAAACCGTGATATCTTCATCAGCTCGTTAGATACAAGAAGAAAAACGACACACATTTTTCCCTAAATCATCTTTTTAATATCGGAAGTTTCAAGAATTCTTCCTTAGTGAACCTATACGATACATCCCATAAAAAATCCATATTTTTTTATAAAAGGTTTTGCTCGGCGTTGATGAATGAGTTAGTGTTTCAGACATCATTTGGGACAATTCCATCATCTATATTACAAGTATTAGATTTTATATCTTAGGGCAAGTTTCAGGCAATGAGACCTACTCTTTCACCTTACCAATTGGGAAGAAATGTTCGATTGCCGAGGTACTGAGTGTGGGAGGTTTGAACCAACGGGAAAACCCTGGGGTCAAAACCTGAGAGTTCGTCCGCGCGGTGCACGTGGAGACGAAGACTATCACTACATCGCCTCTGTCAATCATCTGTCATCTGGTTGAAAATTGTCAACTTGTCATATTATCATCCCTCTTGCAGAATATTTGACCATCAACCCTCTTCGGGCAATATGTAGAAATATTTGCATTGAATATACTCCTTGCCACATCCTATAATATAAATAACCCTTCGATGAATTCTCATTTATTTGTTTAATAAGTTTTCTTTCTAGTCATATTTCAAAATTATTAATTTTTTTTTTAGTATTTTATGAAGGGAAGACTGTTATCGCTTATTGAACCCCTTTCGATGTTCATTCTTATTGAACATAACATACTTACTTTTCTTGATTCCTCACCGTAATTATTATTTCTGAAATGTTGATTTCTGATGGTAATCCCTATCATATGATTGTCATTTTATTAATATTTGACGCCACGATGATAACAGATCTTAATAAACACAAATTCGTAACTTTCAGACATTTGACAACATTTGACCGTGAACACAGTCCTCTTCAGATGAACAAAACTAATTTAATACTCAATAAAAATATAAAAATTCCCGTTTCACAAACTTTTAAAAAACATCGTACACTTACTATCATACCTGGTATGTTTACTATCATTGTAATAAATCAGTCTGTGGAGACATAATACTACAACTCTAACAGATCCTTACTCAAGAAAGTACAAGACTTAAAGTGTTTTAAACTGGTCTGAGAGACGAATTTGTGTGTAATTTAATTAATTGATTAGTCAGATGAACTATTCTTTATAATAACTGTCTTTGTGTTATCAATTGTTACGTTGCTCTCATTTTACTAAAAAATCTGTTACAAATTCTTTGTGCCTACGGAAGCGCTAGGCTCCGTTTTGTGCTTTACTGATACGTCCCTAGAGACTCGGCGTAGAGTTGGTGTTCGCCTTGTTCTCTCCCGGTGGAGAGCACTTGTGTCGCGCGTCCATACCCCACTTGAGGCGACACTCGCCAGCTCAGTGCGTGAAGCGTCTGTGTCTCGCATTGATCCTCAGGACTCATTAACTTAACAGCCTCGCGCCGCGCCAGTTCAATACTTGAGAGTGCATCGAAACGAATTTGTTTGCTTTAAAACCGCGCCTCCGCCCGCGGTCCGAAACTGGTCAGCACAAGGAGAATCAGGGGTGACCAGACACCAGGCGTTGTCAACTGATGTCCACCAGAAAGATTGGTTCTTGGGTTTGAATGTTTGAAATATCCTTATTTTTCATTTTGAGAGAAAATGTCAAGTCTGCAACGAAAACAGAGATTGATTTGAACTGTATATTTTGCTTTCAACTTAAGATGGAAATAAACTTATTGCGAAACGGAAAGCTATTCACTTTGTGGTACCATTTTAGAGTTTTGAGTGCACTACGAAAACAAATTGTTTAGCCATATAGCCCTTGACTGAAATATGTGCACGATTATTTTAAACCGCGCTAAAAATAAGAATCATTAGGAGTTTATCTAATAAGAATTCTTTAGTTTCCACATTGATGTCAATGAATGGGAGTAACCTACGCTAGGAACCTGGCTGGTGTGAAATCTCCAAGAACATTTGGGAGTCAAATCCACCAGTGAGCTTGCCGGGACGAAAAACTCAAATGGTTGATTGAGGATAAGAGTCCGCAACGCAAATCGGTAAAATATTAATTGTAAACTAACAAGAAAACATATCATTTACAACTAATAAAGGATGGTACTTTGGTGAACAGACTTTTCCCACCTTAATTAATATCATCTAATCTTGTTTCATTGAATTTCAAGAATTATATTTATTCATTAACAGCAAGTGTGGATTTAAAATCTAAATAGTAATAAAAAATGGTACTTCAGTCTCGTGTGCTGGGCTCAACTAGTTTTCATTGATAGTTGACATTTAAACCTCCTGAATTTCCCGTTAGGTGTCCAAGAGTTCTCGGACGTCTTACCCTCAAAACCAAGGCCACTGAATGGAACCGCCTTTTACCTTTCACTTTTGGCCCTCTGGGAATAACTCGGTCTTAATTTGAAAGTGAATTGAATGAGCTAAGAAATTAACTCTAGTCTTAAATATATATTTCTTATTATTTATTCAAATACAACCACCCCAATCACAAAACTGAGTTGAACCCTAAAAGCAATCATTTTGTAATGATATATACAGCATATTCATGAACACGAGAAAAACATGCAATTAGAAGTGTACAAAAATTATATAGCAGTGTGATATATTTCCAAGATAAGTGAATCTCACTAATTACATGATGTAAAATTCTCATACGCTAATAAAATAGAAAATAGGTAAAAACAAATTTTTTTTAAAATAAATATAAACATTCATCATATTTCTCATTTTTTACGAACAATATGTGACATTAATGTGACATATTGTTATCGTGATACATAAAATTATTTATTATCATGAAGGTGGTAGTAATGTTCTACATTATCGATATCATTAAAGTAATATCGTCTGAAAACTAACAGTGCGAGTAGCAATCACTTTGTGTGGTTCAATTTCTGTTGCAAAGCAAGTGCTATCTCTGCGTTGGATATCATTTTAATGGAAAAGTGATTGCTACCAGCTAACCTGAATTTTCAGTATCTGTCCTTTATTGACTGTTGGAGCNTATATATATATATATGTAGTATTTGTTCAGATACTGAAAAACATACATTAATATTCTTCCATCAAATCCCATGTAGATATCTGCGGCGTTGAGTCCACTTCACATTCGTCTCGACGTACTTACGACGAAAAAGATCGACGTCAAATAAACGACGCCGTCCCGACGTCGATATCGAATCGAAGATAGACGTAGGAAAAACGACGTCGTCCCGTCATCGGAATACCAGGAACTTAAAGTAGAGGCCATAAAGTGCTCAAGAGGTCAACTCGACGAAAATTTACTACTTTGTCTCGACGTCAAGCATTCTGACGATATTTTGAACTTTTTGTAGCTACCTGATACAAATTTTAAATGTCATTTTCATATGCATTAATCTATTACGAATAAATATCCAGTATAATGAAAAGTAAGAACGGTTTTGGTTTATAAAAACAAAATTTTCTTGTTCTTTAATAATTTTTCAAGATTTTACTTTTCTACGTGTTTAATATTCATTGTGCCAATACCAAGATACCAATACAAAGACAGCACAACACAAAAGGATAAAAAATCAGCCGCTAAATTAGCTCAACAGAAGAGGATAAAAAATATGGCTTGGCTGCAATAACCCAGTGGTATTGTCCTCGCCTTGAGAAAGTAAGTAACCCGTTCATATATCGGCGCTGTCGGATGCATGAAGAAGAAAGTCCGAATCTTAGGGTGAGTTGTACGCCTGTTGAATATGATTAAACAGGCTAAGACCATGAATAATATCAAAAAATGTTGTAATAAAAATGGTGTTTCAACATCGTCAAGCAAGTCGTACAGAGAAGAAAGCCTGCAGATGAGATGGCGACACCTAAAAAAGGTTTCCTTGCGAGGATTTGTCAAGGCGTCGGTACCCTACGTCGTCTCAAGACGTCGTAAGGACATCAGATTCCTTCGTCGAATCGACGTTACATGCGTACGCTTCAGCAACGTCGTCTGCAACGGTGCTACGACTCCGATTTTAAACGTGGGTTGCTGCAGCCCGGAAATTCCATAGCCCAATACTCAAGTTGACGAAAAGGAAAGAAAGGTGATCTAGTAAATTATGATATTTTCTTATTTCGTCTATCAGGATAATTATATACTATCCAGTTTTCTCACATTGTTTAGTTACTTTCGTACGGCTAATCATGTTTAGTTAACTTGTATACTGACACATGTGGCTATAATAACTATATTAACTCCTGCGTCACGTATTAAAACTGGCCTAATAACCTAGCGGAAGATCGAAGTGCCTTTTTAATTGTGAACGTGCATTAGAAATTCAAGTGATGAAATATTTTCTTGCATGGTTGTTTTGCCGTATGGCTCATATTAATTTAGTTTTATGTGTACTCAACTTTGGCACGGTTGTGTACATAAATTCTGTAGCCCCATCCTGGCCCGGGTTTTTCTCCGTTTTTCCTTCGGGTAGAGGCGGATTTCTTATACAGGTTCTCTAGGCTTTGTCTAGGGGCGTGTTTATTGTAACAATAAATCGTGAATTTAGTGTTTTTTCAATTCTTATGATTTTTAAACACTATACTCAGAATAATCTATAGTTCGATAATAACTTGTACATGTAAATTTACAAACATATTTGCGTTAAATTACAAACATATTGACATTATATATGTATTATAACTCGCAGCTAACTTTTTATCTTATCTAGGAACTTTTGCTGAAATTTTTGAATCCGCCTCTGCCTTAGGGCCCTTGATCGGAATTGATGGGATGGTCCCTTGCTTGCTTCCGGAGAGTAAATTAGTTTATTGTCCTCCACGTGGTCATACGCAGTCTGTACTGTTTTTTTACTATACATTTATTATTATTAAATTTATTATAAAATAGGGTGCCTACGAGTGTAATTTCAATGAAGATTTGGTTCCTGTGATGTAAATCACTCTAATGTTGCGTATGTTACATGCATTAACTTTTGATGGGTGATAAGGAGCCGATAATCCTGGTTTGAGCGCGATTTCACTCTTCTGTGCGACCCCTGGCTGTTTAGCGCGGGAGGTGGACCTTGTGGAGGGGGAGGGCGGGAGCGGTGAAATATGGAGTCTGGGAGCGTGCGGCGAGCAGCCTGTGTTTGTTTTTTCATGGCGGTGCAACGCTGGCCTGTGGCGAAGGGCGAGGCGATTTTTGTGGTGGCCACGTGCGAACTCAGAAGATGCCTCCGTGTCGGACAGTCGGCGCCATTTTGTGCTTGGAAAAGACGAAAATGGTGTTTTGTTTTACTGCAAACTCCATAAATACAAATAAATCTCGGCCGCATTTTGTTATATACAACCATAATATTATAGTATGTCAACTTTTATGAATATTTTATGTAAATTTATGAATTACGTGACAAAATCCAACCTATATTGATGTGTGTGGATGTTAAGTTTTGCACATCATCCATTTTTAATATCTTATCATAGCTTGTGGCCGATCCAACAATAGCTGGATGGGCCAGTCGATTTCATTCCAGTACTTCGGTGATATCCAAGCTTTATACATTGTATTTGTTAAAATCTGATGTAAAAAATTCTGACACACACAGTAGTTGTTCTTCTTGTACTGACACTCATGAAATTATATTTTCTTTTGCCAGTTGTCACATCTCATTGGTCGATGTATTCTACCTCTGTTCGACATATTTTAGCTCCATTGAAGCAAGGATAGTGAATCACAGAAACAGGAAACGAAAAAAGGTAAAACATAAAAATAACGACATAATTTTGAATTGATTATCGGTAGAAGTGTCGTGGATCGAGATCAGGAGGAAGCACCGCTCCCGCACTGCTAATTAGTTATGGCAGCGAAGCTCCTTTTCCAACAGTAAAAACTACCATGATTGTGTGGTTTGAACGTATAAAGAAAATTAATAAGGAAAAGAGTAGAAAATGAACATACTTTTATAAAAAGTACATTTCTTTCAATCAAATGAACCAATCTATCTAATTCATCCCTAATACACCCCACTTTGCATTTGAAATTAACTTCTGGGGTTCACTTCTGGTTCCTATTATTTATAGCCTCAAAGTTGTCCAATGTCCTCAATGTCCAGAATGAGCCGCTCCTTGGACGACCGGTGTTCGATCTTCGGTGATGTGTGGGACTTTTCCTCATACCTCAACGTCCGACCTGACTCCCTCCGACTCAGTTTGCTGGAGAAGGGATACGGCGTACCCCTCCTGTTAGTATCAAATTCTTAGCAATTGCGGAGAGTTTGACTTGTTAAAAATAGGTACATTCTCTATGCAAAAAGTCATCTTACATCGATTAAGAACGTGAAGTTCTTTAATTTCATTCATCCGGAAGTTGAGATGCAAGTCACTCTATGAACACATTTGACTTGAATTAAAGTTGAATAATTTTGTGGCAACATAGGGTTTATAGGCACACAGATGAAGGTTGAATTTAGGACAATACTTAGCATTCTCCGTTGATCATCATTTAACTTACATTAGAAAATTAAGTGATCATTCTCACAACATTTGTTTTAACCGTTACACGGTTACATACGAGTTCCGTTCTCCTTCAGCATTCAAAATATTAAAATGAAATTATAATTAAAATTTTTCTTACGGGATGCCATGGTAATTTACAATACAACGGATCGTGAGGACGATCAAATGTAATTGTTGTTTATTTACTTATAACGTAATAGATACTCATTTACTGATATCCCGTTTCTATAACGAGAAAACGAGGCTTGCTCTTAATGCTCTTTTTTTGTAAATTCTCTTGTGGGACTTTACCCTACAGTTTATATTCCTTTTAGTCTAAAATTAAGTAGCGATTGAGTAAAATACATGTAATAATACCGAGCAAAGTTTAAGAATTTGGACCAAACTTCTCAATGGCTGTTCTTGTGTTCAAGGAAGAAGCCCGAGGAGACCGAAAGGAATATCGTTAAAATATATATTTTTCAGATGTACAAAATATCTCACCGTTTTCTTATTTATTTCCATTAATTGTTTTTTTTTAATACCTTGTGGATGCTACGCTAGAATCGTGATTAAAACTAATTCAATAATACAGAAAATTATTTAACAAAGGATCGTGTCTTTGCGGCAATCCCAACGAGCGAGACAGAACAGTGATTGAATTCATTTATTGTAGGATGAATTATTCAGGTTTGATTTTCCAGACATAAATCGTATTTATTCGCAAATAATTGTATTCTGACTTGCAATAATTGTACATCTAATGAACTACTGAAATAATAATCATATTCCCTCCAACCAGATCATAGAAAACAACGTCTTGAAGTAATGAGTTTTTTAATTCCGTTGATGTGCTAGATAGTCTCGCTAAACTCAACAATGATATGGCATTCCCACTGAAGAAAATGGCCGCAATAAGTGTCACCTGTTATTTTTCTCTCCATATAAAACATTGTAATCTTATTAACTTGCATCTGGACCTGGTCTCAGTACACGATACACCACGCGAAACCCCTTCTCGTCGTTTCGTGATAAAAAAGGTAAAATACCTTTATTGTGAAAAAAGCAGTACAAACTGCGTGTGACCACGTGGAGGACAATAAACTAATTTACTAATATACGATACGAATATATGCTGATGAAGTACGTCAATGTATCTGGGGTGACAGTGTCTCCCTGTTTGAGTGAAAATTGGAAACGCTACTCTTTGTTGTAAATTAGGGTGAATGTGTTTATTGTCGATTCCTACTCTATGATTTCATCGAAATGTTACCAGAAAACAAGAATATTAATTGTTTAAGCAAAAGGATACATAGTTTCATATTAAGCGTATTACGATGTTGTATTTATGCAATTTACGATTCTTTGCTTTCCCGACTGACTTCCCAGTTGCGACCCACTGTGTTCGTCCAAGTTGAGCGACCCGCCGCACCGCGTCGCATGCGCTGATGCGCGGCAGCTGGGCCGAAGAAAGGGAAAAGGGACACAATTCTGCAATTTCCTGATTCGCGCGCGCGCGGCTGGACGACCGCGATGGCGCTCCACTTTTCTCGCAGCATTGCGCAAACCGGTCACCTTCCAACACTCGGAGCGGTCGACTGAGCGCCTTACTAAGTCAGGAGCAGCGGCGACGGTATATGCCCCCGTGTGCAAGGAAAGAAAACTAGTCGAACCACCAGGAGCAAGTGCAACGCGCTAAGACGCTCTCGGGGAGAACTCGGTAACCTATTTCCCATTGGCTACCTTTCTCTGACGTTCACGCAGGTTCTACGCTCTGTACTAGTTTATCGAGGAATATGGGTTGGAAGACGGGTCGGTCGTACGGGAATTAATTGCGTTTACAACTGTTCTTTCATTCATGCTGCGTTTCGTAACCTCCATTTTTACCTTCAGTCCTTACCGGGTTTTATTTTCCATATTTACTTCCGGATTTAATTTTTTTTTTCTTACAATTTATGTTAGTGTAATCGAATTTTTCAAAAAGTATTGAATTCTCCTGGCTGCTATGAACGTATTTGAATTGAAATTTACATATTGTTCTTCCAGTTAAATTGTTGTATTCATTAACATCCAGAGATCAATAACACCAAAACAAAAATAACGGTAAGTTACCATTTTTTGTTTCATAATACAATTCCCTATTCATTTCCTTAGAATTCTTATTTAGATTTCTACACTATTAGCATCAACTTCCGTTAGTCTTCCTGGAGGTAATGCTTTCAGATGTCCTGAAGAAGAGTACTGCAGTTTTTGCACATTTTTTCTTGTTACGTGCAGGCGAGATTCCGGTTATTCCGATTGTCGCATCCTTCGCCTGAACTCGCAGATTCAAACTATGAAAAATAAGGATATCGGCTGATACATTTTCTGAGAGTTCATGAATTAAAATCTTCGTATCTCTCCTGGGTGCACTATTTTGATCATACTTTGTGGTAGTAAATCACAGGCTTGAGCAGCGCGTTATATGCTGGATTGATTGAAATGTTCAGTTTGCTTGAAGTTCCACATTTAGACGTCTAAGTTGTTCTTTTCTTTTCTTTTTTTTTTCATTTATGCTTCCGCGTTTTGGTTGATAATCCAGTGAAGACTGGCTAAATTTACAGTTCGTTGATCATCGAATTTGTATAATTTTGAGATAGCGCGCAGTTTGAAGATGGCATTAGCCTGGATAATTTTCCTCAGATTTTCAATTTGGCAAAAAATCATTATATTTATATCAAACAAACGTCTTCTGTCCTGAAATGAAAACACTCATTTTAAAATAATCAAGGATGGTTGTCTAATCTTGTTTAAGTAGACTTAAGACACTGGCGTTTCGCTACGTTATACAATATGCATTCAAGAAGATGAGCTAAAACCCCTAAGTGTTTCCTCACATATTGATTTTGACCCACTGGATGAATTTTCGTCAACTCTCGTTTTATTTGGGAATGTTCGATCCTCTTTTCCTCTTCATTCCCATATAGCTGTAGGTATTCCATTCCTGGGTATTGTCCCAAACACTTAATTTATGCAGCATGTAAAATTTCTATTCTTCAAACGTCATTTTCCAATTTAGTTCTGCATTATTATTCCGATCTAGATTCCACCCTTGTGACACTTGCGAACGCTTCTTCAAATTTCAGTAGTTATTTGATATTAACTTTATTTTATGCCATGCATAAAAGCCAGATATGGCTTCCTAAAGTAGGAAGTGAATGATTGAGTGTACTTACTATTACGCAATTTTCGTATGTTCAGTTCTCGCTGGTAGAGCAAAATAATGAAGGCAAAATAATATCGAATAACATTCTCTGCATCAATTTATTATTGAGTTCTTTAAACACGTTCGTAATAGGACTATTAGATGACACAATAAAACATTCAGCAAAATACTCTCCTTAGCAATCATTGGGTTCCATTGGTGCATTCTTGGCTTCTGCGCCACGTTTCAGCACGACACATTTTTGGTTCTTCTCCAGTTCCACCGTGATCCCAGGGTTCCCTAACTCAATCCATTATCAACTAAGCTTACATAATTATTTTCGAGTTCCTTTCCAAATTTACGAGCTGAGATGAACCTACAAAGGAAGGATAATGATAATTATATGTGACAAACGGTGGCCACCAGGATCTGGTATTCTTTCACGAGAAGGATAATGAATTGACTACGAACTCGACTTTTTTATTTATGCGCTGAAATAGTACTACACGAGTTCAAAATTAGAATGGAATAGACAAGAATAGAATGTTTATTCAATACGTCTCGAACCGTGGTCTGTTCTCCTGCCAATCAATGAACAAGTAAAGAACACAAAATATAGACTTAAGTTATATTAACAATAATGAAAATTAAAAAATGTGACAAAGAAATGTAAAAATTTATAGAGACCATTCATAATATTTTACCATAAGCTTAAATAAAACACCCCGACATTTATCATAAAATTCAGGGAAAACATTAGTAGTGTACGACCTCGCATTATTAAAATACGTATTTATTTTTAAACTACAGTACATTATTTCATCTACGTACTAAATATAATTGTAAAAACGCCAAACAGATAGCAGGCATACTATGTACGATCCTATATCATTTATATAAAATAATTTGAATGTTTATATTATACACTAATGAAAAATATTGATCATTTATTTCCTTTTTTTAATTAGTTTTTACTGTGGCTTTATAAGCCTTTGGTTTTTGGGTTTTGACATGTTAGATAACGATATACGTCGGATCTATTTCCTTTAGTTATTTAAAGAATGCGGAAAGTATACAAAAATGTATTTCCCTGGCATTTACACAATTTAATGTACAACCGTAAGTTAATTTTACAGTTTCTAAATGTGAAATCATTAAGAGTGTAACAGTTTCGTTACTTTTACAGTAACCAACCAACCATTCATCCATATGTATTTGAGCTAATACTGGAAACTTAACTGTGTTTGTAAAATTTGTTTATTGTTTATTTGTTACACAGTTAACTTAATTATTACACTGTGGTGAGTAATGATGTATCGATTATTTTTTGTTGTTCGTTGAAATCTGTGGATTAAGTAATACGCTCTTTTTATTTAACATAGGAAAATATTAGTCAACCATATCAAAATGGTTTCACGACGGGTATCGAACTTCATTTCCAGTGCAAAATACACTTTTTGATATCCGTTGTGTACATCTTTTACTAATTTTACGGACAAGAAACTCTTAATTGCTCAATAAAAAGAAATATGAGATTACGTTTTTCTTAATATGAATGTAATTGTTTTCTTAAAAATGTAAATAGAATTATCTATATTTTGTACAATATTGTTAGACTAAAAACTATTTCGTTGTTCTTCACGAGAAGATTCGAGGGAAATAATGTATCGTCGAGTAAAGATAGCGAAAAGAAGATAAAGATATCGTTGTATATTGTAATACACCGCTATAAGTAATTCTGGGTAAGTTTTGCTGACTCGCAATTCTAAAGAATAATTTGGATAAATAACAAAAACTTCACAAATCTTACTGAAGAGACACAACACGTGGTTTGTGTATCCAAGGAGACACGAAAAGCTGATAAAAACCTGCTGCATACTCCTCATAAACAAAGACTTTGTTCTCGTCCTATAAACGCTTCTCATCCGGAGTCTTCGGCAACTCTACTCCCACACCTCCCTCTCTGTCTCTTGCCTTGCCCTTTCATCGTCCTGGCCATCCGCCCGCCCGCCATCCCGCCCTTGGCGCAGACAATGCATTTAGGGCGCATCCTCCACACGACAAGTGTTGCAACGTCTTTTCCTCCGGCCCCTGCTCCCGCTTCCCGTCCGCCCCCGCCGCTGCTGCCATGCCACGACGCCTCCGCCGCCAAGGCGCTTTTGACGACCTTGCCGCAGGTACCTGTGACGACGGCATCGGGGTGCAGCGGATGGTGGCGGCGGAGGCGACGGATCAGGTAAGCAGGTGGCGGGGCGGTGGACGCGTGGAGGGAGGTTGGATGGGTGGTGGTGGGGGTAAGGGTGGTAGAGGGGAAGGAGGTTCCGGTAAAAACCGACCACCCTGCGCGCCTAAAATGTGCTTGACGTCTTTGTACACGTTTGACCTTCGATTGTCACACCATTGATAATTTGATAGCACTTATGTAACGATTCTGAACACAAACTACTTTTCTCATTCTATCAGTCTCAGAATTCATAACAAATTTCAATCGAGAAGATTTACTTCATGCGTTTCACACTGTTCCTCACTCCATTCTCGTTTTGACTACCAAGGCTCATTGTTTATGCCTTTTATCCCATTCATAATACGAGGCTAAAATCTCTTTTTGAATAAGAAGTGATATTAATTTATTTTGTAGTGTTATTTTGTACATGGTCACACCTTGTTTCAACACACTTTCCTCTTACTCTCTTTTACACGAGAGAGGAAGTGAGAAGGGTAATCTCTATAGAGTTAGTCTTTACCCCTTCCTTTCAACCCACCCTACCACGTGCACAAACGCATTCCCCTCCCCACTTCCACCGCCACGTCACAAACCCTAAGGCTAGCCCTTTCCGTTGAACAAACCCTGTTTCCCGTCTAAACCAACAGCTCGTCTAACTAATAGTAAACTGAAGAAATGCATAAAGTAAGCGGTACGGGCAACCGAACGAGGTATAACGCTGGCAAACATGATAAATATCCGTATAAATAACAGGGGGATAATACTGTTATGAAATATGCATGCTATTGCTGCAGCCGACGACTCGGAAGTGGGTTAAACAATGGCTATGCTTCAGGATCAGACGCCCGCCACTTTTGTGGAGCAGTGTGTTAGGAATCTTTAAAATCCTATTAGCGCTACTCGAGCGGCTTTATTAGGACCACCTTGGACGGAAGAAGCAAGAAGCAGGTTCATTAGACGTGTAAACGTGCAGCTTAAGGATCGGTTCCGACGTAAAGTGCGTTTATGAGCAGTCATGTCGCTTCTGTTTGGAGTGATGATTTTGAAAGATCGAGAGTTCAAATCAACTCAGGTGACTAACGAAGCATTGAAGAAAGTTTGACAAGACACGCTAGATTTGAATGAGCGATGAATCATCATATCTTATACTTAATACCACTATATGAGTACATTCCGATTGTATTAAAAGGACCTCTAAACTATTATTTATTTGTTACTGAACTTTAAATTTTGTAATAATACCGGAAGTACTATTATGTTGATGAAACAAAATATATTATCTCACGTTTGGTTCCAAATTTTATTTTCTACCAAACAATAAATAAATCATGTAATACCGAAGACCTTATAAATTATTTATTTTGATTATATAATTACGTTAATAGTTGTAGAATTTACCAAACAAAAGCAGAAAGAGAGGAGAAGAGAAAGCGAAGTGTGTAAGATGAATTAATTTTATTGTTCTTTTGTGTTAGAAAGGTGCTTACCTCAGGAAAATTGCATGAAATTCACGCAATGAATGTAACTCATTGAACTAGCAATCAAATTGTCGTAATAACTTACAATGATAACAGATGTTATCTAAACCACTTATTCTACTGAATTTACTGTTTCCAATTTTTATCAATGGTAAGGAGACAATTATCACTTCATTTAAAAACCCTCAGCATTCTACTCTGCTGAACTATCCATTCATAAGAAAATAATTGCTATGTTTGCAAACGAGGCGACACGGTCCAGGCGACACTACATCTATTTTATTATAGAACCTCCTCAAATCTGTATCTATCAGGAACTCAACTACCTCCACTTTAACACTTCTCGTGTACTAATTTCAAGAACGTGTTCTTTATCAAACACATTTTAGTGCTCATCCATCACAACAATCATCGCTTTCGATTATTACAGAAGACGTACAATCAAAAACAAAAACCGACCGCTTCCCATCGTACCACCACCATTACCACCAACCACCTCCACTGCCACATGTGACGCGCCTGCCAGTGGTTCAGAATGGACGCGCGTACGCATTCACATGCTTTAGGAGCAGCGAAAGTGGCCGAGCCACCGTGGGGCGGCTGTGGAGGGGAAAATCGGCGGGGAAAGGTCGCCGATAGGGAGGGGGGTCTCCCTTGCTAGTCATGGAGGGGGTATTCAGAGGGGAAACGACTGTGAAAGAGGGGAGTCCGCTTGAGCGAGAAGGGGAATGGAGAGGAGAAGAGACGGTAAAAAAGCCAGCCGGTCGGGCCGCCGCCACCGTCGGTCTGCCGCCCTCTTTCCCCTCCCTCCCTTCTCCAGCGTACGAGCGACCCCTGGGGGACGCCAGCGAGAGAGACAGAAGAGAACGACCAAATGGAAGCGGAACGAACAACGAGGGGAGAACAACGACAGAAAGCGTGTTGAGAGGCGACGCGGCGTTAGTGACGTAGGCGGTCCCGTGGCGACAAGGGACGCCAACGCGGTGTGGCGAACTTGGTGGACGCCAGTATGGATTACACTGGTAGCAGCAGCGGTACGCCGACGAAAACGGCGCGGTGATATGGTTGGCGCTGGAGAGTGGGTGGGTGGATGAGAGAGAGAAAGAAGCGATGCGATGTTGGTTACGAGCTGCCGCTGTGCGCGTTGCTACTCCTCCCCCGACCCCTCTCTCGCGTCACCATCGCCGCCACCGTCGTCGCCACTGCCGCCGCCGCCGCCGGGTCGTCTCTCCCTTTTGCCGTGGGAAGAGCAACGAAGAATGCGGGCGAGGGAGGCGGTGACGGTGCAGAGGGAGCATCGGCAGCGGGGCGTCACAGCCGTCGGTCCGTCCGTCCGTACGCGCATGGCTATCTGTTTCCAGCGCCCCTCCTTTTCTCCCCTCCCGACACCCTCCCCTCGCTCGGATATGCATCCGCATCGCGCGCTTGTGCGTTGCAAAGAGAGCGTGACTGACTGCTAGCATCTTCACTTGAGTGCGGACTACAGTCGGGAATTCAAACATCGAGTAGGATTTCCATTCTAGGGCTTGATTAAGGGCTACACTAATTCTGATAAGTCGGAACTGTTATATCCCCATTTTCACAGTTTCTCTTTAAGTAAGTAGACTTCTACATTCCATTGCAAAGCGTAATAAGAGGTCATTCACATACAACGTCAGTGGGGGGGTATAGTCAGAAAATTGTTACTTTGTATTACTAACGTTCGTAATTATTTATAATTTTCTGCCGAAAATGATTATTGAAGAAAACAAGTTGTTTTTTGTTGACTCCCCCAATTATTATTGAAATTTGTTTCGTTACAAAGGAAAGAGAGGGGTCAAGATAATGTGACATAATGTAGTACGGGGTTAAAAATTCTCAAAATTTTTGGAACAGTATTAAGTGAATGGATTCATAGATCGATTACTGAATGTAATGATTAATATGGAAACATATGAGAACGTCTCTTTGATTAATCGCAATTTATGCATCGAGAATATTTTAAAGAAAAATATCCGCAGGAATTATACACGTGTTCCTAGGGATATTCATTTCTTCAAATACAATCAGATTACGAATTTCAGGTCATTCAGTAAAAAAAGTTTATCCTATCTTTGAGAATTAATTGCGGGAAATGATCGTATGGTAATTCATCCAGAGTTAACATTTTCAATTGTTTCTTTTTTAAAAATATTTTTTGTAATACGAAATGTTTTCGTCAACATTCACTCAAATAGTCGCTATTTTTTTATCTTTGTTTTGTAATTCGGCTATGGTTCCAGTAAAGCTTAAATAATATTTTATTACCGAATCACGATCCTGCAAAAAAAAAGTATCCGGTGGTCTACAATTGGTATTTAAAGCCTAAAATAACTGCGCAAGAAATTAGAGGCGCGGCGTTTCAATGAGAAAAGTCGGACATCGTCAAGGTTATTCAGGATGAGAGGCAGCGGGTCCGCGATGTCTGGTGGCGGAATCTCTGAAGTGACCGCGATGGCCTGGTAGCGACAAGGTCAACGCAACCGAGAAAGCGGCGGCGGCGGCGGCGGTGGCATTACGAACCTCCACGCTTTGCATTCGCTCTTCTTCTCCTTACAAGTCATTTTACTTAAACTATTATATGCGCGTTGACTGAAGTCAAGTTGCCAAATATTCACAAAACTTGGAAATTTTCACTAAAGTAGTAATTATTAATTAATAATTAGTTCAACAGAATTTTGCTATTGGATGAGGACAATTATTTTGCGATTTTAAAGCATTATAACTTTAGTTGGTCGTTTGACTCTTTCTTTGACAAGGGTCGCAATTGTCTTCAGCCACGTTATGCAGCTGCCATTTCCGTTTGAACAGTATTTTCTAGTTTTTGGTAAATTACTCTTGTAAATGTCCCTTAAGATATGAAAATCTTAACGTCATTGCGTTCCTATTTTCAATAGCTGTTTTAATTGTTTGTTTTTTTCGCAACGTTGAGGCAATATTTTTGCCAGAAGATCAAAATAACATAATCCCGCGAAAATATCTCCATATAAGCTCTTAGTAATTTAAAGTCGAATAATTCAAAATTTGGCGCCGTAAAGGTATAAAAATTCATCGTCACTGGATAGAGAATGGTTCAAATTATCATTTAAAAACCTTTTTGGGTGACTTTGGCCTAGTCGCTCTGACGCACATAATACCTTAACTTCATTATTTACAATTCGTATGAAATGTGACATAGGGAATATTGATCTAACACAATTTGTCAAGACAGGGTTCACGTATTTAAATGCAATGAGACTTCCAAATCACTGATACAAAAAAAACATGAAAAAATAAGATGAAAGAGAACTAACACCAATTTTGAAAACTCTACTCAAATGCGTAACTTTAAACCTCATCGAATTTTGCTGATTGGAAACGGATATTTTGAGAGTTCATTGGAAAAAATTGACAAGAACATAATATAGAAGTATCATTTTAATTATAACAACATATTCCGTACGTTGTACATATATATCTTCCGTGTACCCTACACGTGGAGAAGATATGCGATAACTTTCGGTCAGGTGAAAATGGCGGCGAACCGGGAATTGAACCCGGGACATATTATCGCGGTGGGGTTATCCACTACACCAACCGTTCGCCTTCCACAACTGTACACCATTTCCACCCAGACCTATCTCCAGTCTGGTGATGTGTGTCAGATTATCCGGGATTTAGGTCTTGGTGGAAATGGTGTACAGTTGTGAAAGAAGAACGGTTGGTGTAGTGGATAACACCCCTGCGATCAAAGCAGGAGCCCGTGTTCGATTCCCGGCTCGTCACTATTTTCGCCTGACCGAAAGTTATCATATTCCATACGTTGCCATGATTATTTTAATTATGATAACATGCATTTTTTTTGTATTCAGGTGCTAATTATTTGTTGAAGTTTCATTCATTTTGTGTTTAAAGAAAAGATATTTCGACTTCAGAATCTTCATACGTAGGTTTTTCATTTACGTCTTCGATTTGTGTGAAAAATATGTACTGTTAGATATATACAATTCTTTTAAAGTGTTTAATAATACAACATAAAAAGGTAAGTTTATATTTGTCAAGTATACATGTCTTTCTGTTTAGTTTTTCTTAATATTCTGTTAACTGTATTTCTGTTCATCCTCTCACACAAATCTCAAATTCGACTGAATAAATAGAGGCAGACAGTCCATATTTGTTAGCTGAGAACTACAATTTGTACTTGTACATTGAACAAGTTTTATTTATACATACGTAGTTGGTTGTATCGTCTCATGTATTTGTTTTTTGTTTTTTAATTGAATTTTGATTATCCGAATTTGTTATTGTCATTCAACCTTTCGCAATAACATTAGTTAGGATATTCGGCGCACTGTGATACTTAATAACTTTCTCAATCGTGGGATTTCGGGATATTAATGCAGCTTCGTCAACGTCAATATCTTGCAGCAATATATATACTGAGCCATTAGCCACGCAGCCAGAATTTTTACCACCAAAATTGGAACAGAAACGTTATTTCATATACTGGGGATTGTATTTATGACATTTTTTTAATGAAAGAAATTATCTCATCTTATCCGGTGGGAAAGTAGTAAAAACGTTCCATAGATTTCTGGTGAAGTAAACGTTTCTGAAATGTATTGCTTGAACTCCTTGTTCTTATACGTTTTGGATTAATACTTTTGTACATGAAGTTCAATATAAATACAATACAATACAAATACGATAATACTTGGTTGATGTGAATGGTTCATCCAGTTAAGTAAAAAATAAAATGTGCAAAAATAAAATAAATGAGACATTTCTGGATTCTTGGAAATTCAGATGGCAAATGAAACCATCAGTCAGTTTTTTACGGCAATTGATGAAAACAATTGAAAAAGGGAAACGTATTAAATGAAAAAAGCTAATCGGAATAAATGTAGAAATTGTTAGATCAAAAAGCAATATACAGCTACAACTACAATGACATGCCCATACTGTCACTCGATCCTCGCTTTACATTGCGAGAGCGTACGTAGTTTACAATTACTCCCTTGTCTGAGGGGTAATTGTAAAAACACCAGGTAATTGTTAAACATACCGATAAGTGTATTTCACACACGAATTCTTCGTTACAAGAGATTTATGAAATAGGACAGCGGTTGGATATATTACTATGTATATAAGCGATGAAAATTTCGCACATGAATTCTTCGTTACGAGATATTTATGAAATAGGACAGCGACTCGATATATTACTATGTATATTTTTTGCGAATTAAGACATGAAATTTAGGCGTGCAGGAGAAACGTTCAAAACTTTTTTACATTTACTCCACCTAACCCTACTTTTCCGTTTCTCTGACATGATCACGGAACAATCAACACAGCTTTTATTACAATAAAAACGCGATAAGCAGCTCCAGCTGTCCCCCACCATTGCTTTTCCGATCATTCTCTTCTAGCGAAGTAGCTGTTGAGAATTGCCCTTCGCATGCCCGTGACGGGCAGCTCTGGGCATCCCTGGTTTTAAAATTAGCATCCCTTTTTATGTTTCAATGCTGTCATCAATAGCTTCACTATTGAAACTTTAGGTGATATTTATTGAAGAATAATTAAAACACGCCTGCCCAAAGGTGCTGATCGACTGGCAACCGAAGCATGTGACAGCGATTCAACGGTAGAATTTCACTATGTAACGCGCACGTAAAATCTGAACTATTCGACATAAAACCTTTTTCAAATATATTAATATTATCTTCGTTAAGTGTACGAAACAAAGAACCTATTTAATACATTATGGATATACTTCTTCCTACCTAAATGACTCTTGAGCTGACGTATTTTGACACGTCAATTTTCAATATATTTTCTTGGATAATTAGGATTCACGTGGGTGTCGCTCGCTGTTGTGTAGAACTATGTCACGAATCTGTAACGCAACGAACGCGAATATAACTCCGAAAAAAAAATTCGACTTGTCTCACCATTGCTATCTTCGTGTTTTACTCATGTTATCTAACATAAAAATACGTTCTAAATCCTAGACAAAGAATACTTGGGAATTAAAGGAACACGTGAATGGGGTAAAGAGTAACGAGTGATGAGAGTTCTAATGCACTTGCAGGCAGTACCTTTACGTCTTAGAAATCTGTTATGTTTAAATTTAATAAAACTGGAAGTTTAATATACAGCACATTTTTAATTAAGATGTGTAATGTTAAACTTACATTTTTGTATTTGTGAACAAATATTATACTACTCAGGGAACAAACAGTAGCCCTGCTCCGCAGTTATTTAAAAGAATGGAGAAAAATATGTTATATTATAAATAGATTAATCACCGACGTTATATCGAAAAAGAAAACTATCGTTTGCTCTAATTAGGTATATCCTGTATCATAAACTCAACTGACTCGGTGGGTTGGAAGTACGCTTTGGCGCTGCAATGTCATCGGGAGTGAATCCGTTTGTGCACGGTGCAGCCAGAGTACGTGAGAACTGCGTTTGCGGGTGCCTCCCTCTCTCTTCTAACCCTCCCTCTCTCTTCTAACCCAACGGATGAGGAGGGGCTGGGATTGACCGTGGCGAGGAGACGAGAGTGGGGAGGAAGGGGCTAATTCTGTAGCGACGAAACGCTAGCGTTGAATGACGAGGTCACCACAAAAGGCTTACAAATGCACGCCAAACCTAAACAGCATTCTCGCTGCACTTCACGCAATTATTTTGTTAGAAACAATTCATTTCGATACGTTTTCTGCGTCTTTAAAGGAGCAAATATCATTTGTATTCCCTCTTCGTAATTTGGTCTCGACTCGCAACGAAGAAAAATGAACACTAATTTTATTTCGTTTTCAATTCCTTTTTGTGATTACCTGTTTATTTTGTGATTACCTGTTTATTTTGTGATTACGTGAGCATTTAGCTCGGTTATTTAGTTTATTCTTCATGGATAAAAAAATACGATAAAATAAATATATTTATAAGTATGTAAGTGTAGCGTTAACAAGAATGTATAACAATACAAATAATAATAAAAAATTAATGTTCAGTGCCAACTGCTCAAATATATGAATATTTAAAAAGAAACTTAAATTCCAATTAAAATAATTCTTATTTTGTTTTTGATAAAGTATTTAAATTTTGTAAGAACTGAAATTTCACAACGAAACTGACCATATGTACATACTCTTGAATTTGTGAAGGAAAAAAAGAATGAAAGAAATCCGGTAATATACAGGACTTGGGAACTTCTGGCAACTAAACTTTTCACATGAATATAACTTGTCGTTTGTTTGGAAAATAATATAAATTGATGTACGGTAACAAGACGAAGTAGAGTCATCGGTACACACGTTATGTTACTTATCTTAGTGCAGACTGGAGTCACCGGAAAATGGGAAACAGCACAGAGGCTATTATTATTGGCTGAATAGGACGGATTAAACAGGGTGGTTCTTGATTCGAACAGGAGACGGCGGGGGGTGGGGGGGAGAATTCGAAAATAACAGGTGAACATAATAAATTTCTTCTACCACTTCGGATAAAAGATTGTATAAAAAAATATCTTTCTTGGTAGATTTATAATGATTTCAATATTAATCACACAAAGTTTGCTCATTGAGGGGTTGAAAAAACGTTGCGTAATTAAGATTAAAAGCATTGCAAATCTACACAGGAGCGTCGTATTTTTTAATATAGTAAACTACAGAATGTCTACGGAAGAAATTTGGAGAAATCAGATTATTATGCAACGAGAAAATTCATTGAGGGAATACCGGGGTTTATTTAGCAAAGGTTTATCGGGGAGCGGTGCATGAGCAATCAATCCCACTAACAAATAACGTATCAAAATGTTCCTATTCTCTTTTTAACGTTCAATGAAACTTGCATTTGAATATGAACATTAGTTCTCAAATGATAAGAAGACCACGCGACTGTCAAAAAGAAGAGGGTAGGTTTTGAGAAAGAATTAATTGTTGAATTAAAAATTCAACACGGAGACAATTGATTACGGAAATTTAAAATAAACTGTACAGTATGTTTTCTGCAACAAATTATGTGGCTTCTTATTATTGTTTCTGAATTGTGATGCAACGATGTTCAGGACTAAGGAAGAGAGTTGAGGTGGACTTTGAAAGTATGCAAAAAAATTTAAATTTATTTCGTCTGCTAATCACCTTATATTATTTTCCTCCCGTATGATTTATTTTTATTGGTTTACTTACAATCCCAGTGGATAGAATAGCTACAAAATTGTTGTGGGAGACTCAACAAAAAATGTCTGTATTAATAAATTTGAAAACGGAGAAGAAGAAAATTTATACCTATATGGGAAAAGAAATTGTTCGTCAGTTTGAAAATGACCCAAACTGTAATTCTTGTTTCTGATCTCAAAGAATCAGAGAAGAACAATGCGTACTAGTAAAACTAAGAAATGAATGAGGTACAGGAAACAATCACAAAAACCATTTGCTGCACATGTCGATAAGTTCAACCACTTCGATAAGCTATTTCACTAATGATAATAATAGAATATACACTATCTACAATGCGCGTATAGCCTATTTACGAAAACAGGGGGCTCACACAATCGGAGCAAGTGCACGGAACATATGTATAACGTATGTAACAAAATAAAACCTAAAACGTATGTAACCAAATATAACACTTATGTGCAGACGTGACCCATTAAAATTGTAAAGCGTTCCCAATATTGGGTCGCGACCCGCAGGATGAGAAACGCTGGTCTACACGTGTATAAATAGTTGTATGCGCAGGAGTAATTCATGACTTGTTTATCAAAAATTACTCCTGTACTGTTTTCTACTCTCGTTCCCAATCCACCAAGATAAGTAACTTAGGGGGTCGTATACAATTACGTGACGTATCCTAGAGGTATACCGTTACGCTGCGTTACGTATAAGGGGGATATTAGCTTTGGCATTATGTAATGCCACTGTAATATATGTACTCAACCACACAGTCGGTGTATTACTACAAGTACGTTATGAAAGGGTGTGGGTTGTTAAAAATTGGTTAAATATGTTTTACGTTATTCAATGACTGCTCCTTAAGTTAATTTAAATTCTTTTGTGAGGCCTAATGATAATTCTTAGAATAACTAGAATAATTTTTAGTGATCTATTCGGTGTCTAAAAACATACATGGATAAAATTGCGTAATCCAAATATTAGAGCGCGAGAAATCGGTCGTACACGGACGGCTAGGGAGCAGATCAGAAAGCAGTTGCTCTTTCCTTGGAGTCGGCCGTTATGATCCGACGCTACGGTAGAACACCTGGTCCGTCCTGAATTCCGAACGCAACGTCCCGTAATGTCTCAAGAGTAATAAGGAGGAGTCCGACACCGCGCTGCCGTCAGTAGTCGTAAGCTGCGACCGTATGAAGGAGAGCACAGGAGGCCTTGACTGCACAGGGAGGCCGTCGCTGCATTGACCTACTGTCCGCCGCCCCCCTCGACTCCAGAGCTACGAAAGCGACGCAACCCAGCATCAAGGACGATGACGTTGTTGCGGGTCGCTCCGACAATCCTCAACACCGGTGCTTACTGGCAATAGGGGCAACGACGAAGGATTTTGCCCTTTATAGGGTCATATACGACTTGACACTCATAAGTATGAATACAAGAAATCATTGTATTTGTTGAAGTGACAGAACACTGATATTTTCAAGATTGTTAGTGTGTTTCTTTAAATTTTTCGCTCTTAGAGCGCAACAATGAATATATTTGTTTTCGTCATTTTCACGACAAATTAATTAATCATTGAATGACATTTACGCAAAAGAAATTTGTTTGACTGCCTGTTTGAGTTATGAGGCATAATTATTTCATGTTGTATATTTTTTAAATCTTCTCATGTTATGTTCGTGCATTTTCGGATTTGCTTATTTTTTGTATGTTTCACGTAGATATTTGTTTGATTCGACTTACGTTTTACTTTTGATCTATTTATCATAAGTTTTTATCTGTATTTATGTTAGTTTGCTTCTTTTACGTCCGGAGCTGGTAATTTTGGTTTCGAATGTTTCTTTGTCATGTCGGATATCTTGGTACGTTATTTCATTTTATTTGTGAATTTAACCCTGTACCTTAGCCATCAGGCTTGGTACGCCTTATGTATTTTTCGTGTCTATGCATATCCGTATGAATTAATATTTGCTTGAATACAAAAAATATGATTATTTTAAGACGCGCAGAGTAAGCGGGAATTGTAATTCACGAAAGGAGTATGTACTTGAGTTCCTCCCAATAATATTATATAGATTTTAATTACTTATACTAATGTTATTTTAATTAAGCAGTTAATTACTTATACAAAAGTTATTTTAATCCAAATCATCAATATTGTGTAGTGATATGTATGCAATCCATCCCCGACTGCATTCTAAGTAGGAGATACTGGTCAACTCGCGATCTCTAAGAAACTCATAGAAACATTTTAGAAAAAATTTACGTTGTAGGAATATATTCTAAGAGAGAGCCCGAAATTATGGTCATATAACCACATCAATTTAAAAATAAATTATATATCCAAATTCTTTTGAATATTATTTGTAATTGTATTGAACAAATATGTTTTTGGAAATGGTGATGCCTGCGTAAAATTATGTTGCATGAAAAACAGCCAGTAACTTTATAATTGGAATTTTACTAAAACAATTAACATATTTAAATTTTATGGCTCAACTATTTTTGACATTTGGCGCTAGGAAGTATGGCTTCGATTTCCCCAGCGAACGATAAAAATAATCATTTTAAATGTGAATACGCCTATATCTGAACCGCATTTGTATGGACTCATTTTGCTAATGAAATAATAATTGTCTGCGTATTTTAACTCGTTTATTGATATCTATAAAATCTATTGAAATCATTATAATGTAGACAGTTTTTCTTTCTTTCAACCAAATGTTTTGAATGATTGGAGTTTTCTAAAAATTTAATACTCATTATGCGTAAGCGTTTCGGTTTTTTCATAAATGATGCTACTTGCTCACACCTAAAAAGTGATTTACTCACAAGCTTATTTATTATTATTTTATTATTTCTTCAAACAAAATAATTCCGAATTCCAAAGATATATATCAAAATTACTTCCAAATTTTAAATTTTGAATGAAAAAAAACTAGTAAGAGAGAGAGAGAGAGAGAACAATAGTACTATGAAAGTAGCATTGGAGATTATGCAGATACCGATGACAAAAAATTGTAATTACCATGATTAATTAACAACAAAAATGGTTATTTTCTCGTAAAATACGTCGCAGCGCTTGTGAAATTCTGCAGTTTAGGAAAGAAGTTATATAATCACGTTCGCCCAAAAGAAGAAAACAAGAGATCGATTTTTAAAAATAAGTAAATTCCCTTTTTAGTTTTTAGCGGTACTTTACAGAAGAGGTGAAGGAAATTAAAAAAACATGGTACATTACATAACAATTAAAAAAATTCGTAGTTACAAGTTACAAAAGTTACTAGAAATACTATTTACTAGTAAATATATAAATTTATTAAAAATATACGGTAGAAATTTAAGGTAGGAGGAAATAATTAGGGTTCCTTCGTAAATCTGTTATAAATATATTTATGGTAAATCTTATATATTTTTTAAAAATTTTTATCTTCTATTTTTAAAGTGAGCTTGAAATATCAGTAGTCATCGGAGCTTGAAATATAATCGGAAGCGTAAAACATTTTTCGGGAGCTTAGAATAAATTCTTCTGTGAGAGGGGTCTGAAATTTTCATAAGTTAAAATGACTGAAAGTCTGTGGCAGTCTGTGCTAAAATTTCTTAGACTATTCCAATGCTTTAGTTAATGAGATCGATGTTAAGTTCTGTGTAATTGGTTGTTTGACATAAACAATGGTGCGTTGGTAGGTACAAGAGATCGTAAAGCATGTTTAATATTTAGGGAACCAGTTTGTCCCAGACCCAAATATATTTAGGGGGGGGACCTCCGGTATAAGATGCGTCGTTTTCAAAGGAAAGGCTCGTCAATGATACATTCTTGGTAATAGTTTCTTCCTATAAATAAAGGTACAGAAATTACTGTCGGTGGTTGTTAATGTACAGGAACTGGAGAAAGAGGGTATTTGATAGAGTTAAAAACAAACAAACTACATCATACAAATATCCTCCTGTACATTTATTCATAAAGTATCAATATGTACTTCACTAGCTACTAAGTAAGATAAATATGGACATAAAAGTACTGAAATATTTTCGAACGATTATTACAATGTAGATCTACTGATTAGGGCAGGGGTTGGAAGAGCTGGGAGCAGGAGGAATCAAAATCTTCCCCAAACCCCCTGAATCCTCTCAGCGATCCTAAGTGCCACACTTCGTAGTCAAATACTCAACAGCGGTTTCTCTGATGATATCACATGGAAAATCTATGCGTGATATACTCGTCTTCACATACGTCATATTCCCTGTTCCACTGTGGGACGCGCCTGTCTGTCTGTCCGTCCGCCCGCCCGCCTTGGCCACCTGCTTACTCCGTTTGACCTCGTCGCTTTGCCCACCCGACCCGTCTCTCTCACTTGCAACCCACTTCCCTGTCCGGAGTGTCCGTGCGACCCCGTGACTCCACTCTCCCCTCCCTCCGCAACTCAATCTCCCTCTCCCCCCCACCCCAATCACTCGCGTTATGAGCGCGGTTTCGCAGAGAGTATGTCAGCAGCCTTATCCGTGGCCTTATTGCAGCAGCTACCGCCAGTGTCGCCACTCGCGTCTGTCCGTCAGTCTGCCGCAGCTGCGTGCGTTTGACGCGAGCTGTCCCATTGACGGATTTCGGACACATCAAAGCTACGTTCTCGTCAAACATCGGTTTAATATTAATTGATTGCTTTCTAAGCGGGTAGCGTCTCATACACTAACCTCACCTTTACGATAATGTAACAAGGAAAATCCTATTACACTTTTTACGGTTTTTATGTGTTATAATATTGTTTGGTTGCTTAATTATGGTTTGAAAAAAAAGAAACTAATACTTTAAACCCTTGTATCCCAGATTTGTAACCTCGCGAGAAATCAAATTGTATAAAAATATAACAGCTCTGGAATGTATAACCACTGGATAAGCTTCGGCGTACTTCAGAAGATATCTTTGGGGAGAGGCGTGACCATGAACCTTAGCAATGTATGTATAATAATATGAATTTACTCAGTTTCAAACAATTTAACTTACAAAATACTAATGGAAAACACGTTAGCCGCAACCGCCACTAAACGCGGTTAACTGAAGCAAAACAAATGTATAACAACATAATATTGCATAAACAACATAAATAATGAACTTAATTTAAAAATTACTATTTTTAACTCAAAATTGACAAAAAGTACTTGAAAATTACATATTAATATTAGGTCTACACATACAAAGACAACTGTATTTCTTTACCACCGGAACACTGTTGATGGTTATAAAAGAAACATAAAATTAAGTTAATTTTACACACTAAAGAGATTGAGCTTTACATCACCGTCAGTTCATACGCGTCTTCAGTTTTATTTTACATCTAAAGCGGCTTTGAAGCGTATGAGGTACAAATACAAAACAATTCACCGAAATACATGGACATGGATGGTATTATAACTATCCACCTCCCGTGTGAAATTTATCATGAAAGGTAAACTATCTAAGCTAGTGTATTTTGAAAACGATAAATATATAGTATCACAAATTTTCTTACGTCTCTTTATCATTACTGAATTGGGATTGGAGGTTCAGGTGGGAAGGCATTTTCGCCATTGTACATTTATTACATTGTTCTGTCGTATTTTGTAATGTATGTAAATCATTATAATTTCAAAATCGAATGATATCTTGAGGTACATAGCGTGTTTAAATTTTCCACCTGTTACATGAGTTAAATACAGAAGGAACACAGAAAACCGACCTTCCTTCAGCCCTCTCCAAAATTACTGGGAATCAGGTCGTGACCCATTTTGATATTCCGCGTTAAATTGGTTGAATTAGGAGCTCTTGACTGCGAGACTGAAAATAAATACTTTGCGACTAGTAAGAGTTAAATCACTTAATGCCTCTGCCACAACAGGACGGGGGCTGAAGCGGCGAGCAGCGACCGCGCGGTCCGTCGCGGCGGTCGCAGTTAATGGCTACGTCACACATCTGAGTGAGCGATGCAATGTTGGGATAGTTTTCCGCCGAGCAGGTTCGCAGGAGTATTTTCACAGATAACACTGTTTTGCAGGTTTCTTGGAAAAAGTAGTTCTGACGAGGAGCAACTCTTGCTTCTTTTAGCACTACAGTGCACCAGAAAAAATAGACAATAATGGATGCAACCGATTAATGATCAAAGCGAAGTCACATTGCCTATGCAAGCGCTGTTGCAAACAGATGCCGCCAATCGAAGATCAATCAATACTGCAATCAAAGTCTGCGAAAATTTTGCTGATTTGCCGTAACTTCAATAGGGTTTTGTTTATAATACTTTTTGGGATACCTTATAATAACTACCTAATCTAATCCTTTAGTGAAATAAAATTGTGAAATCTGAAATAATACTGTGAAATAACATATTCGTTCTTACTAGTAATGTTCAGCTCTTCTGCAATCACGATCCATGTTTCTGCCTTTTTTTTATCACCATTTTTGTGCAACTGGTGAGAAGTGTCGTACAAAAAAACCTAGTTCCTCAGTTTTTCTATCAAAATTTCAGTTTCTTATCCCATCTTGAACAAACCTCTCAATGAAATGATGTAGACCGCCTGGATCGCGCGATAATTTTGTGAATTTATACAACCGTACCGCCTGCCGCCGCGGTCAAGGTCGTGTCGCTGCGACAATGTGACGGGGACGATGCAATATTGCGTCATAGAAACGTATTGCCGGATCGCGGCGGGCAGTGATCGCTGACCCCCGCGTCAGACCGCGTCCTGTGTGCCACAGGTTTAAGTAAACCAAGAAGTAAGCGCACAATTAGATGCAAATGACGAAATTATTTATTTTACCAATGTGCTATTGAAAATATTGATTAAGTTGATGCGACGTATCAATAGACGAAAGGTTGTAGCTTGTATATTATTAATTCAAAATAATTTTATAAGAACCAATGAAATTTTTGTATGTTTTCCTTGATACTTGTGAGAGAAAGCTTTACCTCTAGTGTCATACATTTTAGGTTTACAGAAATATAGAATATTGAGGAGTGGAAGAAGTCAAAATAAGCAAGTCAAAAGATATTCCAAAGAGTCTTATTCTTGAATGGGGATGTATTCAAGAAAGGGAAATATCCCTTACTTCTAGCAAGTTCCATAACGTAAAAAAATCGTCAATGCTATTTCTGTATCTTACTTAAAGCCTTCTAAGTAAATCTTCATCAGTGGCATCATCGGTTTTTGTCCGTGTGTAAAGATGGCAAAAAGCTCTTTTCTCATAATACATTGGTCAAATTTTGTGCAGTACGAAAACATATGTACTATTAAAAGTAAAATAAAGACAATGGTTTAAACAACAATGTTTATATTTTCATTATGAAAAGTAAAAGTATTTGACGAACGAAAGGAAACAAATTTAAAATTTTCAATATAATAAGAAACTAAATAAGTTTGTATTTTCTGCGTGAGCATGTCCAAGGCGTACCAGGCGGAATAAAATAGAATGTTTGCAGAAATTAAGTTACACCAAACACTAAGTAAAAATTTCTTTATAATGGGTTGGATACATGAAAGATGGGCACTACTAGAGTACCTATAAGGAGAGTAACACCGTTTGCCATTATATGCCTAAACATTCACAGTGCGGCGCAACGCTGTAATGCAACCGCACCGAACAAGAGAATGCGAACGATGTCGGTGTGCCTTAGCGATGCCCGGGAACTATAATGAGTAATTGTCATGGAAGTACAGTTTAAAATATATGTCAATGACAGTACGCTTATTTATGCAGTTGCGATTTAAATATGCTATTTAGGAAAATAAATATGATAATAATAATAATAATAATAATTGTGGACGAGAATTAATAAATAATCGTATGTATAATTTATAAGAAAATCAATTCACATTATGTATTAAACTCTAATTAATAATTTTACATCACATTACATCAGCAATAATAATTCACTTTCTGATTGATAAATAAATACATTACATTTAATTTTTGTATTTGAATCATAATGAAAAATACTATAATAATGTCAAATGCGCCCATTGTGAAATGTTAGGGAGATTTCTCGTGAAGGGATGTTGAAAAACTGGGTTGGCAAATATTATCCCTTTATTACCTTCTGTTGTTGAAGGAGCGTCACATCTTCAGAAAATAATTCCTATTTATCACATTTGACACTAAAGGAATTGAACTATGAACAATTTTTTTATAACTTACAACTTATCAATTCTTATTTAGCCCTACTAATTTTTAGTAGAAGGAACTAGAAAAAATTTAGGTATTATAAAAAAGGATAAACAGTCTTTACGTTAAAATGTAATACGAGTTCTGGGTTCAAAACAATAAAGTGTTTTTTTTAAGTAACAATATGTTCGTAATTTGAGGTATTTTAAAAGGATAAATTTTCGCGGTGGTTATGATACTAGAGTCATATTCTTCGTCCGCTGAATAATAAACAAAATTAGTCATGTATTCCATGCTGTTGCTAGCAACGTAAAGTCGAAACACGTTGTGAGACAATACGCGAGGAGTAAGGATATGTTGTGTAGGTGACGTTGCCTGAGGAGCCTGAACTTTGAAAGTGGCACGGGACGAAAGGCACAAAATGGCGTCATCAATGAGAAGTGTCAACTGCTCAGCAGGCTCGTCGGCGTTACTCTACTTGTAAGTACTCTAGGTACTACTGTAGAGTACTGCACTCTGGTGGTGTTCGAGTACAAGTTCTAAAACTAGAGCGTTCCCGCTTTGGCAATCTGTATCCTTCAGTTTAATTGCCCGGGTCTACCTGTGTAGCAGCCACCATTGGATCCTTTGACGAGACCGTCTCAACAAAAAATACGGGAAAGAATTCTAGAAAAGACAGCTCTGGAAAAGGTAATGTTCCAGAAGACGTGACCTACTTCGATGAAGGATCGCGACGAACTGCGCAAGGATACTGGGATGAGATGTTGCTGGGGGGATTCCGCTTCTGAAATAAGAGTTTGGAATTGTTCTTTATTTTGCAAATGTAGTGGACGATTGCTTATTGAATTACTAGGTTACAGGAGGAGGATAACAAAAATTAATTTAAAATTGAAACTTAATCTTTCGTGAACACATAGTCATAGAATTATCGGTGAATTTCTTATTTAGTGTAATTCTTGTTGAATCTGTTTCTTATAAGGGCGGCTGTTCAGACTTCTAAAATGTATAATAACTGTATAAATGTAAAAATTGTACAACTGAATTAAAACATATCATCTCAAGAACCAAAATATATTGCCTCGCAAGAGTGTAACCTCGGTTTTTCGAAAACAAGCAGTGAAATCCGAAACTAACGAGAAAAAAGGTAATTATTTAAACACCATCAATGAAATTCTAATTACTTCGTTCTAGACACTCCATAATGTTTATCAAAATACATTTTTATAGACAATCAATTTAATTTTTATTTCAAAGAACAATAAGAAATTTATCTAAAATGAAAATAAACGTATATTTTAAGAATAAATAAAGAATTAATAATACCCCAACCAAGAGGTACCCACCCCCTAACCCATATGACGCAGACACCCCCCTTCCAATTAACGAGACCTCCCCCCCAAAAATTACTCCCTCCCTAAAAAAGAAATTTCCCCCCCCCCTCGCTTTTACTGTTATATTTGGAAATCATATACCTTATATTTAGAAATATTTTACAACTTTATCATTCTTTATACCCTAACTCCATATGAAAACATATTTGCAAAACCAGTGCACACGCTTTATCATACACTTTTAAGAATCTTATCTATATAGTATACAAACTAACTTTACAAAGAAAAAAAATATTTTCATGCATCCTATATTGATGTTCACAATAGTAGTTTCATCTTCTGCGTTTTAAATTAAGGGAAAGTGATTGCTTCAGAATGGCAATTGTTGGTACAATGCTTCTATAAATTTTACGCAGAATTCAAAATAAAACTATTCTTTGTCTTTTACATGCGCCGTATAAAAATAGTTTGCACTAAGAAATATCCAGTAGGAGAATCATTGCGATCGGAAAGAGTTAGGATGTTTGTGTGAGCGAAAAGTTTTGTGTCAGAGAGCAAATGTGAACGAAGAAGTGGTGTCAGTGAGGGAGGTAGCCAGCCGCCTTCCGATATTTTACAGGATATACTGTATTACGCACGTCGTATTAAAAAGAATTCGGTATCAGAAACACTAGAAACGAATATTTCCGTCAAAATCTCGGATGTTTTTTACTTATTTATACTGTCTCTAACACCACGTATATGAAAAAGTTAAACGAATGTTCATCACCTATATCCATTTTTCTGATTAAGGATAAATTTAAATGAGATTACGATATAATTATGTTTTTATTTATATTTTAGTAGCTAAAAAAGTAGCTAGGAAAGTAGAAGAACAAAGTTTGAATTTTCAAAATTTCAAAGATCTATACTCAGATTCCATGTATATATATTCAGATTCATATGCGCTAAACTGAGATTTGGAGGTTTCTTACGTTTCATCGGATTATTTCATTGGTTAAGCACCTCAGATATGTCCCCTACTTCACTTGTAAGATATATAAAGAAAAAGGATGAGACAATTAGCAGATTGAAAATTGGTTAATTCCTCACAAAACGGGTACAGCACTAGAACAAAAACACGCAAACTCCTGAACGGCGATACATGGGAAAAATGACGAGATAGAAAATTGAGCTCCGATCCTGATCACGCACAGTGAACTAATACACTGAAGGGAAAGCAATGAATCTTCAGTGCAACGCTGTTTTCTAGATCGTTCGTCTGTTATGTAATCTTACCATTGCAAGATAGAGGCAGGTATGAGTCTCCCGGTCTTTTGATACACAAGAGAACCCACGCTTGTGTCTGCTTATTCAGCGGTCTAGATATCAGCTTGGCATGACTTTTTACAATTTATTCATCAGTTTCGAAAATGATTGTATTATTTATCATGTAAAAGTGTGTGTAAAGTTTAAAAATGAATACATTACGATTATATTTTATTTTAATATATGCTATTAAAAATATTTATTATTATTTATTAAATGTTTTAAAGTTACAAAATGCCT
>NNCF01126869.1:772416-894607 GCA_002313205.1 Laupala kohalensis | reverse complement strand
ATAAGAGACAGCGACCCTACCTTGTGGGTATCCCTGCCCCAACCTCTGTATCTTACTTACCAAGACACTGCCTGGGATCTGTTCCCTTCTTGGACTTTTCGTCTAGGATCAGCTTCATTGTCACACTAGAACATGTCACTGAACGTTGGATTTGTCACACAAGAATGCTTTCCTAAGAGGTTTGTTACTATCACTGTATATTATCACAATTACATTTCAAAATTGCCCAAAATTGGGGCAATTCTTGATTATGAATTTATTTGCAAACATTGTTTCTCAAAATTATCAGTAATGTCGAGTGGACACGCCGACAACATCCAAGGAAACCAGCGAAAACGGGGACAATAATTTCGCAGAATTTCGTAGTTAAAGCGTATCTCTAAATACCTACATAGACGTCTTTGGCTGAATAGTTGGTGCCGATTGATTACTTGGATACTTTTGCCATAATACAGTTCTCATGCAGTGGCGGATCAATGGAGTGGGGGGCTAAGGGGACTGAAGCCCCCCCCCTTGGACCTGAACTCTTTAACCGGTAAAATTGACGTTGATAAATGGCATACTTCCAGATGAATAATTATTAGTTACAATTGTTATTGTTATTAATCATATAATTGCTATTGTCATTGTTATTAATAATAATAGATTTATGAAATTAATAATACCAGATGAATAAAATTAGTAATACCATATTAATAATTTTAATTAAAAAATTGTTATTAATAATACCAGATTGTTGTTTCGATGCATTTTATTTAAAAGTAATATTTATGAAACGTATGCAGTAAAAGCATAATTTTTAAACAAAAATGCTCCCCAGTTAGCCCCCCCCCCATCTTGATAACTGTCTCGATCCACCACTGCTCTCATGGCAAAGTAGAAGACATTTCCGCAACGACCTCTTCACGCATTGTTCGACGACGCGGAGACCATCGATGGCAGAGAGCGGCAACCACGTTGGCGGCAACCGAAGTCTAACCGGAAGGAAGTGCGAGGTGGGGAGTGGGGGATCGAAAGGGCACCGCCTTGAAGCAGAAGAAGAGTGGGAGTGGTGGCACAACGACCTCAGTGCTGCACGCGTTGACAGGAAGTTCCTTATTGCGGTGGGTCTTCTCAACAGAAGCGATTGCCTCTTGGAAGGAAAGCGACAGTGAAAGTGTTGACGCCATGAGCACTCAGTCAAATTCAACTTTTCCTCCACGTACGCATAACGATACTCTCCCATTTGGTTGTGTACTCCTTCTATATAAGTTTTTCTTAATTAAAATCGTAGATATTGTCGTGATGTAGGCTAGATGAAAGTCCACCATTTTACTCTGATCCATTTTTCTATTTTTGCAGAAGTACGAAAATGTTTATTATTGATGTTTGGTAGTGTTGGTGAATTAAGTGTTTGGCCGAAATCATCCGGCGCTGCTTTAAAAGTTTTTCTTGATTATATAGCAAATATTTAATTATACGGAATGGAGTTTCTGTGACTATTCATTCAAATACAATAAATGTTCTTTCTTCATTGAATTCACATAATGTTCATCTAAATGTTCATTTGAAGGGTCGAAATGTCAAAAATGTTAATAAACTTGATCGGTATGTTCGTGATAAAATTTGATTGTGATATAATATCAACCAGTGATACATGTTCTTTATAAATACAATAAATTATATTACTTTGATTTACGATGTGCAGATATATTAAAGACAATCAATAACATAGATCACTGGTTTATTGTCAAGATCACATGATGAGTAACAAATGTTCACTATAGTGTAGAACAACGTTTCAAGGTTATGGTTTACTCTCCTTTTCAAGTTCATAAATGTTCTTATGCCTGTAAATTTTTGTGTGAAATATCACACGTCAAATTATAAAAGAATAATTATTAAGTGGGGTCATGTAAAATTCCATAATCTGCCAGATATGTTCTTCAGCATCGTTTCACTCCGTGCTGTTACATCCTTTCATCACGAAGTTAAGAGTTATAACTCAATGTTATATCTATGTTATTGACTGTCGTATCTGCACATCGTAAATAATATTAATATAATATCGTAGACAATCAGAGGATGAGAAGACGTAATATATAAATACAATAAATGTTATTTCTTTATTCCTTGGGTTTTGAAATAATTCTGAGATTATTTTTATAGTTTCATTTAAAAATTAAAATACGTGTTAATATCTCTGTAGTTTAAAGCCACAAATCACTTGTGAACATCAAACGATTAGCCCCATGTTACGACTCATCACAGTGAAAACCGCATTTCGACATCATTATTCCATTAGACATTTGATGCGCTTGCTCTTAACAATTAATCGTGTTTCGGGTCTAGTATCGAAGCTATTGTCCTTGGTGGCAGCCTCGAATATTTTGTATTAGTTTGGGGACAAAGAGACTTACGAAATCCATCACGTTCGCGCGGCTCCTGCCATTCCCATCCGACGGCCTTCAGGTTGTGCAGACGGACATCCGAGGCCTACAAGGTCGTGCTTCGCGTTCACTTCGCTAACTACCAATTGCCAGTACAAGAACGCAATTGAAGAAAGATCAGTAACTTGCTTAATAGGTTCTCCTTCTTTGTGTCGGTTTTAGTTTTAGTAAAAAGACCTTGTAAACTCGTCTTACAAGACTGTGGTGGGGTATAAGGAATCTGAAAACGGGAGATCTCTTTTCTTTTAAAAATATGAGCGATTAGGGATATTAATACGAAAATTATTTGTCTGAAAAAGAAAACAAAAAAACAATATGGATCCAAAACACCGAGATTATCAGAGGTGTTAGCGACTTGAAAATATTTGCAATGTACTTCTAACATCAATATCATAGTGGAATGATTATTACAGTTTTCAAAATTTAATCTTTTCGATTCATTTTCAACATTATTTAGAAATTAACTCTACCCCAATTCCAATGGGTGTAAACCTGTAACAAAGACCACATCCAGTGTTCATACTAGATTGCGTACGTACACTTAATAATCCTAAATTTTTGTAATATTTCCCGCGATTTTGACTATAGTCCAATGTTTCCATTGAAATGAGACGTGATGTAATTACTGAGTGAATGTATTGAATGCGATGGTTTGTGCGACCTTTGTTGCGAAAATGTCGATTACTTTACTTTACAGCAATTCATTATACTGTAAGTTTGATGTAAATTGATAATATACAACTAAATAATACACGGACCGAATTGAATTGTGCTGACCGAGAGTAGTGACTCATGGGGCATCAACTGTACACATCTTCGTTGTGCAATGGCTCACCATATTACGCATTACTTGGTAATTATTAAATATGCTTATAACTAATTATCTCTTAATTTCCGTATAGAATACATGTCGTGTCTCGTCTTCAAGGAATATTTTATTTACATATCTTCGGACGTGTCTGTATCGTGTCGTACTGACTCATTCGAATTCCAGGGAAATTAATATTAGGGATCGAGTCGCTACCTCTCCGAGTAGTGACTCATCTGATGAAGCTAATGTTTAGTTAAACTTTCAATACTATTCTCCATTGCATAGGTTTACAGCAGTGCGGTAAGTTCCAATTGATTTGTCGCTTTCCTCGTGACCTCTCTTTCGACGTAAATTTGTGGATCAAAAAGGCTGACTTCATCGGAAAAATACTCGGGGCACCTTTCGTTCAATTCGATTATTTTTGAAAACGTCTTTCCAAACATCGTCGCACAACAAAACCCCACACTATTTCATTAGACTTCTTCTTCCTACTCTTTCGTTTTGTAGTGTTTGTAAATGGGAAATGGAGCGTGCTATTGAAGCTTATCTACATAGAATCCCCGATAGGTGGTAGGATTTGGGTGATAGGCTATTGTTAGTAGGTTTACCAACAACTTGACCCACGTGGAGGGGTTAGCAGAAGTAATTAGTAATAGAGTTATTGATACTAGGAGGAGGTGAATAGAGGAAGGAGAGTTCGCTTTACAGTAGTCACATCTATATGAACTAATGTGGAAAGCTACGAACGATTTCCGACCCATCGCGAATTGAACCCGGGATGACTTAATGAGTCAGAGCGCTACCACCTAAGGCACCAGAAGGGCCTCTCCCTCCTCTTCGTGAATCGACATACGTTTAATAACAAACTCAGACGCCCTCTCCTCGTTGAAAAATTCAATTTCGAGAATAGATGTGTCGCCTCGAAAGCACTGATACGAACAACAACCATATCTTGCATCCTCACTCGAGGAGTGGAGGCATGAGAGCGTTCTTAAACTCGACAGACCCTCAGGTAGAAGGATAACGTCACCATTAAACTCGACACTTCCTTAAGGATTAGGTCTACGCCGGTCTACCTGCATCCGTCCCATGAATCCCCAGTCAATGGGGCCGGTGGGCAGCTCTTTCAGGATACGAGTTGGTTGGCGTTACCACAAAAAAGTTTTTTTTTCTCCATAAAAATTGTGTTATATAATAATAGAAATTACGCTTAAAATGATGAAAAATGATACCAAACACGACCTTACTGGCATCAAATGATCATTTGACTATTGGTACAGTAATTAGGCGACGAAAGGAAGCATGCCAAGAAAGAAATGTTTTCTTTCCTTTCAATATTATTTTAGTTTTTTGCCTGTAACTTTAAAATTACGCATTTTTAGAAAAAAATATTCTTGAACAGAAAAAATGTACATCAAATTTCTAACAAATTACATTCTGTACCGTTCTGTCACCAGACGAACGGAAAATGCTAAAGAGCGTGATTAAATTTTTTTAAAAATTTACAATGGATTTAATTGAATTATAACTTGCACGTCTTCATAGAAAATGAAATACATTAAACGCCCTACAAAACGGGTTATCCTGGATAATTCTTTTTGGCAATCTGTTTATCCTCTTCTGTGCGTGGAAGTTTTGTGCACGTCTATGTCGAAAAGTCGATACGTATTATTTAATTGCATCAGGTAGTTCTGATTTTTTGATATGTTGTATAGATCAAGTCCTGATGATGAACCGAAATTTTCGACCTCAACCAAAGTACCAAAAATAAACAAATAAATTACAACAAACACGGTAAAATTTCAACATTTTTCAATTTTCGTGGATTTTTAGTTTGAAGCAATGTGTTTTAGAAATATGTAAAGTCGCCGAATAAAGAATGAACTATTGCTGCAAATCCATTGGACCAATTTTATCCTACGTACGTTTAAAAGTCTTCCCCTTTGGGTAAGTGCTCTAGTGCTCGACATTTTAAACTCAAAATCTTAGTAATTTATTTTTGTTTCTGTTTATTGTTGAAATCTAAGCCTGCAGTTTCGTTCTTTCGCCTCCTTTGTTGTTTTCCTGGTAATTTTTAAAATTAGAAGTTATCGAGCTGCTGCTAAATAGAATAAATTTTATTTGAACATGAATGAATTATTTATAATATTAGGGAAGCATCTGCCATATTTTATACAAAATAGTTGACAACAATAAAATAAAAAACATACTGGGATATTTTCTCTCTAAGAAACATACAGTGACTGTATTTGGAAACTTAAATCTATTATTCAGAGAATTGCTTGAGAATTGTAGAATTCAAAGTTTCCAGGCATCAGTGATGAAGAATTTTTTAATTCAATTTGTTATTATATTTTATTCTTATGTTTTTATAATATGTACATTCTGTATTTATACTTCTTAATTTCATGTGTCGACCTCCGAAAACATGTGAGCAATGGCGCTCTTGTAGTCAACACCCGCACATACATTGCTAACAACAGAAATTCAACAATTCATGGGAAAACATCCTAATTATGAAGATAAAAGAAGAACTTTTATGGTTGAAAAAAATATTTTGACGAAAAATCGAAAAAATATTTTGACGAAAAGCTTTCTTAGCGGTTTCCCCTTTTATTTCTGACATTCAGACGAATAGCCAAACCTGCTGTTACAAAGATCTGTCTTATTGTTTCATTCAAATCATAAACTTCATAAAAAGAACATTTCATGATTTAGAGGGAAATAAATATTGTCACAGAAATAAAACCGGAACGTTCTCCAAAGCCTAAGTGTTTGGTTCTAAAACCCGAAGTGCCGAACGTAGGTGCACTATCAAGAACCAACGCATTTACTCTAGTACGATAATTATAATTGGAATTCTACGCACATTGTTCTCGGAAACAGGCTCCCAAAACTGATGTATTCGTCAAAATTTCGCGACCGAATATTTTTCACTATTACAATACTTTTTATATACTATGTAAAAACAGAAGCTTACAACTCAGTAATGTCATAAATATGTCGTGTTTGGGTTCATTTTTATTAGAATTATGTATGAATTCTAAAATTGTAAGATAATAGGAATTAAAATAAAAATTCTCAATCAATAGCACTTAAAATATCTCTCCAGTAAGTGATTCACAAAATCCATTCGGCAAAACGCTCGGTCAGCATGAGAGTGGGCGAGGGGACGGTAAGCCATTAGGACAGATACAGTGTATCGAGTTTGATGGTACCTTGCCCGACGAAACAATTTTGTGCCGTTGTTTCAAGATGTCTCTAGGGTCATTTACTTTCTGATTTTGCAACTCGGGTTTAAGTCACAAGTCAAAGTACAGATCAAACTGGGATCTGAAATTCTGGGATATGTGGACCAAATGAAGAGAGAAAACTCAAAATAGAACCTCCGGAAGTATCTAATTTTCTCTTTAAGAATGGTTTTGTTCTTATAGAACATTGTAATAATACTAGAAAATTACAGTATATTTAATACTGTATTATTTATTCCTTTCAACAATTTTTGTCTATACACACAAAAAGAACAATTTTATAACTTGTACAAAGAATATCAAAAGATTTTTACATAGTTTGGTAGAATTTTGAAATCAAGTTTTCACACACTTCCCGCTGTATTAGCGACGTTAAAAATACCTCATATACTTTAAATCACCGAAATATTCAATGGTTTTAAATATTTAGTTAAATTGCATACAAAATGTACAATTAAATCAAAGAGAGAAACTTTTCTGGCGAGTTGCTACCGTTAATACACGAATGTATTATGGGTTAGCATTTCTGTATCTGGGTTGTTTTCTCTAAACATAAAATGTTTTTGAAATATAGTAAAAAAATACATTTTCCAATCGATATTTAAGTTTATACTATTTTTAGCGACACCATGCAAATATTAGAGACATTGAAGGCATCTGGTCGCGCAGTAGAAAACAGAGATATTGACAAATCTCGTATCTCCAGCAACAGTTCTCACGACGTCGCGGCTGTCAGCTGTTGCACTTTGGGAACGTGTAGTAACGATTAGTCCGCTTCAGTTTCTCTTGAAATAGCTGTCTAGGAAAACTAAGTCCCTCACATGCTCGTACGAAACTTGCTTTTTCTCGTGACTTTCGAAATTACCAACCCATCTTCGAACAATAATAAGTGATCATTCTAACACTACAAATAAAAATATGTAATGAATTATCCACTGTCCGGAGAGATTCGACGCTATTCGCTGTACATGGTGATGTGTTTTTCTAAGGACTACTAAGCACCAGAAACCATACACCATCATTCGTGGGGACTATTATTTAAAAAAATTGGATTATTGGGCATAATGATGGTGCATTTACTATGATATGATTTTTTTTTCTTTTTACTCATTGATAATGCATTTAATTTCAAATAAAAGCGTTTGCTACTTCAATATTGAGAAAGAGAAATGTATTAATTCCGGAACTATAAATACTCGTTACACAAGAGCAATTACTCCCAAGATGAATAGGACATTTTTAAAATATTCGAAATATATTAAAATCAATAAATCAATCGAGGAAACAATTTAAGCAAAAAAGATGGAGAATTAATTTTAATTCCAGGTCTGTTCAAATATTAGTTTTCACTTTTACTTTTTTTCCCCTCTATTCATTAGTGTCACCTGAGATGGGAAGCCGTTAACCAGTTCTTTCCTATTGGAAATGAAGTTTTAGATGAATTTTCCTGCAACTTCCCCGCCCACCCAAACTGGAATAGCAATGCAATTACAATTGTAGGGAACAACTAATTTGTCTATTTCTTCCCCACACACGCATATTTTCATCGTTTTCCTCGAGAAAAGAGGAGATAGGGTACAATAATGAAAAATACGACAACTTTCCTTGAGCGCTCGCGAAGAGGAAGCACCAGCAATGCACTTGACGAGAGCGTGCAACAAGGTGCGAGGCCATTGTTTTTCGTGGGTTCAAGACATTCCGCCAGGAGCGCTGCTCTCAGCAAAATCTTGGATGGCTGAGGACCTTCCGCGTGGTGACTAGACTCCGGAACGTTCGTCGCTCAAACGCATGGCTGAACCAGCGATTGCTATCTTATCTCCTGTTGAAAGTAATGACTGAGAGTAGGACTGTAAATTTGGATGCGTGAAGAGGACATGAGATTGTAATTCAAGTCGTGTGTAACGAGATTAACAGAAAAGAAAGAAAGATCTGGTATTTGCCAATTTGACCATTGGATTCTCACTGTAAAAATATCTAATTTTTTAAATATATTATTAATTATTTTGTAGATCTGTTTAAAACGGCGTAATACGTAAAAATGAAAAATGTTTAAAAATACTTTTCAAGGGAGATGGATCTGTTTTTCAGTTAAAATTCCCTCTGTCACCTGAAATCGGAGAGTGCTGGGTCAGACCATAAACAGTTTTGAATTTTCACGTTGACATACAATGAATTTGTCTTTGTAATGGCTATAGAGAAAAAGCAATTTTCAGGGATAAATATAATCTTGGGTAATGTCATGGCTTGTCCATGGACCGGTTGAAAGAGGGTATTCGATTGAGTCCAAAATAAACATACGACTGTAACAGAGTTGCAATCCGATAATGGCGAATAAACAGCTTCCTCTGGATTCAGAGAAAAAATTGTAAAATATATTACATAGGAGAATATCCCCAATTTCCGAGACCACCACACACAAAATTACTCCCCCCCCCCCACAACAACAAAAAAATTACCCCGTCTTAACGTACTCTCTTCCAAATCATTTATAAATATTTTACAACTTTATCCCTTTTATTTACCCTAAATCCACATGAAAACATATTTGCAAAACTACTGCACATGCCTTCTCATACACTCTTAAGACTCTTATCCATATAATACGCAAACTAACTTTACCGAAAAAAAAGCGATCATTTTCATGCATCCTATATTGATGTTGACAACAGCAGTTTCATCTTCTGCGTTTTAAATGAAGGAAAAGTGATAGCTTGAAAATGGCAATTGTTGGTACAATTTTTCTATAAATTTTACGCAGAATACAAAATAAAATTATTTTTTGTCTTTTACATGCACCCTAAAAAAATAGTTTGCACTAAGAAATATCCAGTAGGAGAATCATTCCGATCAGGCAAAATGAGGATGTTTGTGTGAGCGAAATGTTATGTTGTCAGAAAGCAATTGCGAACGAAGAAATGGTGTCAGTGAAGGAGGTAGCCAGCCGCCTTCCGATATTTTACAGGATATACTGAATTACGCACGTCGTATTAAAAAGAATTCGGTATCAGAGACACTAGAAACGAATATTTCCGTCAAAATCTCGGATGTTTTTTACTTATTTATACTGTCTCTAAGACCACGTATATGAGAAGGTAAAAAGAATGTTCATCACCTATGTCCATTTTACTGATAAAGGATAAATTTAAATGAGATTACGATATAAATAGGTTTTTATTTATGTCTCAGCAGAATAAAATAAGGAAAGTCGAAGAACAGAGTTTGAATTTTTAAAATTTCAAGGAACCATACTCAGATTCCATGTACATATATTCAGATTCACATGCTGCAANTGTACCATAGGTATTCAGATTCGTATCCGCTAAACTGAGATTTAGAGGTTTCTTACGTTTCTTCGGATTATTTCACTAGATAAGCTCCTCAGATACATGTTCCCTTCTTTACTTGTAAGGTATATAAAACAAGAGAATGAGGCAATTAGCAGATTTGTCACTCGATTATAGAAACGTAGGCCATGAGAATACTCAAGAAAAATTTAGTATTATTTGTAACGAGTATAGGTATGCGTGACCGCAAATATTCGTAAATGAAATTTTACATACAAGAAGCCAATATCAACGTACAATTCGAGAAACGACAGTTTTTGTTTCACCTTTCTTCTTACCTTAAACCGCTTGACCAGCGCTTAACGCTTTCTCCGACCACGGTTCAGAAGATCCACTACCGTTGCGCATCACTAATGATATTTTGGTTATTTCATTAAATTTAAATATTTGTTGGCAAATTTCTATCCACGTCTTTTGGCGAAGTTCTGTCTACGAGTTTATGTCTAACAAGATACGCAAAAACTATTGGGAACACTGTGAAAATTAGTTAATTCCTTATAAATCGGGTATAACACTAGAACGAAAACACGCAGGTTCCCGAACGGCGATACATGTAAAAAAAATGAGATACAAAATTGAACTCCGACCGTGATCACTCACAGTAAACTAATACTTTGAAGGGAAATCAATGAATCTTCAGTGCAACGCTGTTTTCTAGATCGGCCGTCTGTTATGTAATCTTACCATTGCAAGGTAGAGAGGCAGGTACCTGTAGCCACTTCTTCGTTTACGCGAGGCGACGAGTTTCCAGGTCTTTTGATAAACAAGAAAGCCACCAACCTATATCCCACATTCGTGTCTGCTTATTCAGCGGTCTAGATCTCTGCTCGGCATGACTTTTTACAATTTATTCATCAGTTTCTATAATTGAAATTATTTATTATGTAAAAGTGTCTTTAAGTTTTAAAAATTAATACGACTTTGTTATGATTTTTATTTTAATATACACTATTTTTAAAAGTATATTTTTTATTTAACTATTAAATGTTTTGTACTTCCAAAATACCTCCATTTTTCGAACCCTCCAAAATATTAAATGACGCAGATCGCGTCTCGTTCCCCCACATTGTGGGCACCCATGTATATTGAACAATTTTCTTTTACAAATATGTCATTTAGTCCTTAGAACTTAGTACCAAGGACTACCACACGATAGAGAACCTATTATTTTAACACTACTGTTGTTAAACAATTTGTGGACTCTGTGTAATTTTTTTATATATTGGGTTTTTAATGATATATTTTCTAACATTTCATATTTTTCTCAAGTTTAATGTATGTTTGTTTGTAGTATTGAATAGTCTTCAACTCAGTCATTACGGGGTTCTCTTTTAACTGGTTTCCTATTTGTTAATGAAGCGCTCTCATTCATTTTTATGCAAGTATAGCTATATTCTCTTATACAGCATACCTTATTTACGTACGAAAAATTGTGTCTTTTAATCCAATAATGTTTTTTTTTGTGTGATAGATACTTTTATTCCTCTTATCTTCATTAATTTAACACTTTCTTTTCCGTAAAAAAGAAGCATTCCCATTACATGTGATCTACTCTCCTCTTGTCTTTCTTGCATTCGCAGATGTCATCTTCTGTTTTACCAAATCTCTTTACAAATTCTCAAAAATTGCCATACCGTGTCAGAATTTCCACTAGGTATGGGTCAGGTTAAAACCATTTTTTGTCTTGTTTTTCCGTCAAACATTCTGAAGAATATCATGACAACATCTTCCAGTATTACTTTTTTTTCATCTAGTCTGCCAACCGTCAAGTAACATGTCCGTTAATCTCTTCTTAATTTTTCTATCTCACTTAATATCTTTTCTCCATTTATCTATATATTCCCATTCTTCTTCTATATAGTCCATATATTCTATATAGTCCCCTATCTTTCAATTTAACTACCTTAAGATCTATGGGCCAAATACCAGTGGTTACCTCTAAAGCCGCTGTCGAATCTATTCGACATGCAATTTTCAATTTCTTATCTAACAATATCCCCAAATATTTCAGTGTCCTCTCTACATTTAACCTTATGACCTTTAGTCTAACGATTGGATCTCTTCTATGTTTTGCGCTATTTCCGAACCACATCGTCCTGGATTTGGACTCGGATAATATCCAATTGCTACCTCCTGTAGAATTCATTTCAATTTTGTTAAAAAGTCTTGTACGGAGTTTTCCACCTTCTCCTGCTATAACCTACTACTGTGAGCACAATGTCGTCGGCATAAGCCTATTCTTTCTTCCTGCAAATAGTTCAAGAGTTTAACGATGAAAATGTTCCATAGCAGAAGTCCACTACAAGAACCCCGCGGACATTCCACTTGTCCTTAGGTCGTCGCGCGTATAGTCACGGTTTCGTATTTCAAACTTAATATCCTTTTACTTCACTACAAAAAAAGGGGGTAGTCTCATTCATAGGCCACCGATTTTCTGTCGTATAAAATGCAAAAATATGTATGTTTAATGTACATAATGTATAAATTATAGCTAATACACAAATTCATACCGTCAGGAATTCGTTACCTGATCTTACAATTAGCAGGAATGTGGAGTGTCACATTTAAAGTAAAACGAGTAGCCGATGAATATGTTTCTGTTGAATGCGCTGACAATGTAAACATCGTTTGCGTCATTTTGTTCGCATACTGCGATGTGACGCATTGATTCTAGATATTTATCAGAGATTCTCTCTTAGAACTTTCTGGAAGAAAATGACAATGAAAGAAACTTCATGTTGGCGTACATTAATTTTTCATTATTATTATTTTTCTCATTCAACACTTTTCTTCGGCGGTATAGCCACTACAGGGGGCCTTCATTCCTTTTCATTCATTAAGTCCTCTTCTTTCATTATTTCGTTTTCCTTTATTATCGTTCCTTTTTTAAAAATATTCTCCGTCTACTGATTATTTTCTCGTTTCTCGTTATCCTTGCGTAAATCTTGTCTGCGCCAAATTAGCGATACTGACCCCACAACGATGAGGTTTGGTACATTTACTACCTAGCTAGTCTCTTTTATATATGTCTCTTATTGCCATACTCTTGGCTGCGAATTCCTCGAAATTATTTTAATCTTGTTTCTCGTTTATATCACCCGTCCAATATTGTGAAACCAACAATCCTCGAGCGTCAAGAGTGTGCTGAGAGAGATCTGTCAGGATCAACCGACAGGACCCTGTCTTCTCATCGCCATGTACAGCCAAATGTGTAAAAACATTCCATCTTGAAAATAAAAATAATGTCACACTTGCAGTGGTAGTGTACCATTTCTAGATATGCAAGAAGCGCATATTAATACGTGGAATTTTAAAACAAGAACTGGAATAATTCTTATGACTTCGGTGTTCTAATAATAAATCCCCTTGACCGAAATCCTCCCATATATTTTTACACTTTTATTCCAATATTCGTAGTGGTTGGGAGCAAAAGCGAGCCAGATGACCCGAACCTCGTCATGCAATAAAGGCATTACCATCACAATATTTGTCTCTTCGGCATTACATCATGTACATTTTTTCGTTGCGTTTCAATTCGACAACTTCAGTACAGTTCTGCTACTCGGGTATTTGAGTCACCACTTAAATATCGTAAGTTTCTTTCCTAAGAAAAATCCTTAAGACGTGTGTTGAAAGATTACGAAAAATTATTTAAGATCAAATTTGGAATAAATAATCTAGTGAGTAAATATTTTCATATAGCTCACTGTAGCAGAAATGTTACAATTATGTGATGAAACACAATTTCGAACATTTATTAATTTTCTATCTTAATTCCAATTCTTAACGAGCTCGCGTCGTCTTAAACCTCTTTTCATGTATGATAACTAGTGATGTACTAACTCCAACATTTTTCGCTTTCAATTCCAATCCAGTATTTTTCTCGATTCCAAGTTCCATTCAGATATCTTTCGTATAAGCTATAGACTATCCCTATGATGAACTTATTTTCACAAAAATTCCATTATTATAACATTCGTTCATTTGCCTATTCTAGCATTGTCGGTAACAATTCGCATTTTCCTATTAAAACTATACCAAATTCATTGTTTATGCCTCCCAAGATGTATTTTCATTCGATTAAAATCTAACCCTTAGAGTTTCTTTTCGTAAACATAAGTGTTATAAGAACAAACTCTCAAAATACACAAATAGGATAGAGTGGAACAATATACAACAAATTATACTTTTGGACTTCAAATCAAATCGAGCACCGTTGCTGAAAAACAAACGAAAATATAAATTTTTCGATGTAGTGATATCGAGAGGTATCAAGAAATAAAATCACTTTATCTCTTGTGATTACAGTGTGTTCCTCATAAGTTGAAGTGTATGAAAACTAACTTTCTTTATCTCTCTCTACACATGTCTCCACGGCAAACAAATTACATATTCTGATTTGCTGGAAATAGTAAACTTTCACGCAGTATGTAATTACTCCACCGAAGTATCACAAAACATATTTTATTTATTGAAGTACTTTCTCATGAAAGATGTGTTTCTGTTTCTTGACTTTCCCGTCGCGTCCTCCGCGCGAGAGAAGGAAAGAAACACAGTGTGACTAGAAATCGCCAGCGTCCCACGGTGTACCACTGTACTTTCAATTCACTAGTCCTTCATGAATAGTAATAGTTTCTTATTGTACCAATCTCTCAGTCACTACGGGGAAGTACGTTCGACTTTCACTGAATCCGAGCTTGTCTTTCCTAAGGATGCTGAAAGTATAGCAACCAATACTGTCTTGTAAACGTTTGCACGAACTTTAAATCAGCGGTCACCTTTCTTATAGATCACTAACTTCGTTTTAAATTCGGCGGACCTTTATGTAACTTTAAAAAAATACGACTAACAAATAATAACCACAGAAATGATAATTAAGAATTTATCGCTCCTTTTTAACGTGAGTTCGAGATGCATTTTAATTGTTACTAAAGCCTGTGTACTTATTTAATCATATATATTCAACTGATACAACCAAACTTCAAGAAGTTGTTCAGTGTACCTTGTCGAAGATGAGGTTCTGATTGAATCGAAATTACACCAGTGGAATGTTTTTAATTTTTATAAATTGATAGCTTGTTTCCTAAAATGACTCGAAAAAAGGGTACAATTTAATACTGATAACATTACTAGTGTTTTCAACGGAATAGTGCGTGAGCCAGGAATAAATGAGAAAACCGTATCTTTCCAGGACAAGTTTAGAATAGTTTCTCGACAAATGAAGTAAAGAACATAAAAAGGTACTTTTAAGAGCAATAATAGACAACCGTGTCCTATAATAATATGTCTAGGTAATAAATAGCAGTATTAACTTCCATGAATCGTCTGCGTATGATCTAATTGTTTGTGTGATACTGAAACAGATATCTGGGAAAGCCAATTCAAAGCTGACGCATTTATTTCATGCAACATTTCGAAAGAACCTCCGAGTTAATGGAAGGTTTCATATGAAATGACATAAAATCTTTGAATGCAGCAACATCATACTAATCTCTCTCCGTTCAGTTAAACTACGAAAAACGTATATGAAGATTTTCAAACATGTATTAGAAGAAAGAGTCGATGTTCTAATGCATCAATGTAGATTTAGAATTCAGCATTTCACTACTGACCAGGTGCACAGTAATACTAAGGATATTCAAAAATCGCTCGAAAATATAGAAATCCGTTGTTGTCTCTTGGTTTTTGACGAGGTGTTTCTAAAGGGGTGTTTTCTGAAGTAGAACATTAGTACCAACAGAATTTAGACCAGTATTTAAATAACACTTGACTCATCATCACTTCGTAGTAAAGTAACACAACCACATGAACACAACTGTGGTACCACGAGATTGTGTGCTAAGTGACTTACCAAATATGTTACAGTCACTTTTGGCGATGATTCGGTGTTGATGGCTGTAGGTAAAATATGTATTTCTGTCTGGGTACCAGTAACTCTGGTGTGGTTTGGTGGAGTCTTAAAGAAATTTCTGAGATGAACTCCTTTAATTTCATAAAACATCAAGTAATAATATTCGTCATCGAAAGTAAAGTTTCTTTTGTATTCGAAATGACGTATTCTAAGTACATTAGAAGGAAATTCAACAATGAAAAGCCGACATCGAAAGTGAAATCGACCTTCTCTCGATTGTGGAGAAGAAGAAGAGCAACGGCATCCGCATAGATTTTACGCGCTAATTGTTTCTACTTTCGCTCCCGTCAGCGAGATGCGATGGGGAAGGGGCTGGAGACGGGAAAGTGCTTCATAGTGAGACGGTGCATTGGAACTAATCGATCATTTTATGGAAAATTTAGTTGTCGTGTTTGCAGTCCGCTGCTTCCAGTCTTTCGGAATATGCAATCGAAACATTTTGAGCTCAAAATGAGTGTAACCACGTTAATAATTTGTTTACATAGTAATTTAAGTCTCTTTGAATAAATATTGTATTTTTAGCTTCAATACTTCGGAAATGTTATCGCCGATATTCAATGTAATGTATTTTTTCTTGCCTTCCTAATAGTGTGGAATAAACGAGTCTCATTAAATGATATATGTGACTGAATTCATACATTAAAATTTTATTAATCTTGAGGGAAACGATACTCTTAAGATATATAAGTGAATAAAGGGACATGTACCCGAGGTGCTTATCCAGTGAAATAATATTATGAAACGTAAGAAACCTCGAAATCTCAGTTTAGAGCATATGAATCTGAATATATGTACATGGAATCTGAGTCTGGTTCTTTGAAATTTTAAAAATTCAAACTCTGTTCCTCTACTTTCCTATTTTTTTTCTGCTGAAATATAAATAAAAACCTAATTACATTGTAATCTCATTTAAATTTATCCTTTATCAGTAAAATTGATATAGTCTATGAACATTCTTTTTACCTTATCATATACATGGTTTTACAGACAGTATAAACAAGTTAAAAAAATTGACGGAAATATTCGTTTCTAGTGTCTCTGACACCGAATTCTTGTTTGACACTTCATCGTTCGCAATTGCTTTCTGACAACATAACCTTTCGCTCACACAAACATCCTTACTTTGCCCGATCGGAATAATTCTCCTACTGGATATTTCTTAGTGCAAACTACTTTTTACGGTGCATGTAAAAGACAAAAAAATAATTTTATTTTGTATTCTGCGTAAAATTTATAGAAAAATTGTTCCAACAATTGCCATTTTCAAGCTATCACTTTTCCTTAATTTAAAACGCAGAAGATGAAACTGCTGTTGTCAACATCAATATAGGATGCATGAAAATGATTGCTTTTTTTTTCGGTAAAGTTAGTTTGCGTATTATATGGATCAGGGTCTTAAGAGTTTATGCATCCTATGTGAAGGCATGTGCTCTGGTTTTGCAAATATGTTTTCATACGGAGTTCGGGTAAATAAGAGGGATTAAGTTGCTAAAATTTTGCTAAATTTATTGCTAAATAATATTGCTAATTTTTGGTGTATGATTTGGAAGAGAGTCAAAGCGAAGGGGAGGGGTAATTTTTTTTGGGTGGAGGACTGGCAAATTGGAGGGGGTGTTCTGCGTCATAGGGTTTAGGCGGGGTGGCACCTCTATTTAATCGGTAACAATGAATTTGCTTTTAGTATCAGGGAGCCTGTGCGTAGTCAAATATCGGGATATCATACCTGTATTGAGATGTACGTTTTTATAAACGATGTATTTCGTATACCTTGATGTTTCAATGCTTGTCCAGAACTTTTTGCGTGACCTTTAGAGAGAAAATAAACCGACAACTGTACATTCAAAGTTAATATATTGTCTATACTCAGAAATAGAATATAGACATATTAAACTGTATCGTGAGGCATGATTCTCATGACATGTACTTAATAAAATATCGTCGCCGTTTTCAACATTTAATTATCGATTAGATAATTTAGTTCGAAAATAAAAACCACAAAAGTTCCCAAAAATAATCATTCTTGGTTGACTATTACTGCATGTCGTTTCTGCAGAGAAAAAAAATGTGGATTTGTTTTTAATCAACGCAAATGTATGCTGCCTAATTAAAACGACAAAGTGGTTGATTACGTGTACATCTCGTCCATTGTACTATTGCTATTTAATGAAAATTGCGCTAGTATCAAGTTAAAAAATTATTCGATATCGCAGTCGCCACGTGTCGCTTTAAAATATGGTCCAATGATTACATTCCCTCCTATTCGAAAGCAATGAACCATGCGTTTTTAGTCAGAACCAATTGGCAAAATAAAACATTGATTTTCATGATGATACTTATTTATTCGAGGTTAATGTATGCTTTTTTTTCGAAATTAAGTGAGATATATGTAATATAAGTGCAATGAAAGTTCTTAAAGAGCAATGAAATACAATTTGATTAAATATTTATTTTATATTTAATAACTTAAACAATAACTTACATCGTCTTTTTCTCTTTTTACACTTTATAGGATGTTGGAGATGGATGTGCGGCCTTCTAGTTCATATGACTTGGGATGCTGGAAGCAAGCTCTTCCATGTATTTCTCCGAGGGGCGAATGATGAGTGAATGTTGCGGTGGAATGAGAGGCAGGAGTAACTCGAGAAAACATGCTGCGAACTCACTTCTTCCATCACTGCAAATTCTACTTGGATCAACCGGGGTTTGAACCAACGTTACCAGAGTTAGAAGGTGAGAGCGCTGTGTCCTACCCCACGTGTCGCCCTTAAAAAATTGAACTCATTGAAAATACGTTAAGAACGAAGAACTCTAAAGTTATCATGAATTAGTTTTTGGCAAGAAGTGCATGTCTCCTAGGAAATCTGGCTGACTTGGGTAATAGTGGTTCATGTAGGACCTATTTCATTTGACTGGCGGCTCCTGCTTCTCAGCATGCGTACACAACGGCAGACTACGTTGTCTCGTCCAATAATAAATATGAGGTCGAATGTTGCTCGTCATCAATGACCTAAGACGTCGACCATTAATTGCTGGGAAGTTCAATCACTAGTGACCCGGGTGTTATCAGTTTATAATGATAATTATCCTTCTTTCAAGACTTTTATGAATTGAGAAATTTTCGTTGTGTGAGTGTTTCATCTCCTCTCTGACGTCAACCTGATGATACTGATTGTGAAAGTACTGTGATTTCCTGTCAGAGAACACAAAACCCATGTGTCTTATGTGGGATTGGAACCAATAGAGGAGGGATCATTGTCGTTATCGTTACAAGGTCGGCGAAGTACATTGCATAACTTGATAATCGGAAATACGAGAGCGACACACGACTTCTTTTATAATGCGCCTGTATCGCTGACCAACGAAGCACGAAGAACTTCATCAGGAAGAAACCCGTCTCCTAAATGAGATTTAAAGGACGCAGATCGAATAAAGCTGCTCTTATGAGTCGATGGTGCGAGCGTAATTTTTTCGCTCGTTGGAGACCAAGTGAGCGTCCAACACTGAATCTTTTTCCATGACGATGCGATGCTTTTGGGAGATGAAGTAATCGCTGGATTCAGTCTGTTCATATAAGGAATCCTTCTTCAACACAGGAAGAGGTCATCTTTTTCTTTTAGATCTCTCAATCTATCGTATGATATGGTCGTGCAGTTGGTTTTTATACGACCCACCCGTTTACAAATTTTATTGGTTGTTTACTTTTGTTTCTGAGAGAAACTCTTACAGTTAACATTTATCTTTTTTCCTCCCTTCATAAAAATGTGTCTGTTTAAGTAACCATCCAATTTCACGCTGTAATCGTCTCCTTGAAGAATTGACTATTATAATCTGCTGGAAAGAGGAACACCGAAAATAGGGACAAACGGTTGGAACCTTACTATATCCAAATGATTTAAGGTAGTACTGCGTAGGTAGAACTAAATCACTAAACTATCTGAAATCTGCATAGATAAACAGATTAACATGTATTTATTGTGATTTCAACTTGAAAAACATATCACACAGGCCATTTAAATGAAATAATTGTAATTGATGGTGTAATAAATTGCGTCTCATGGAGGAAACATTTATTATCGAAAAAGACCAAATTTTAAATCACGAAAGTGATGGAAGTTTATTTTGATTTGTAGTAAATTTTCCGTAGTATTTTTACATCTTTTATCTATAGTTCACCGGACATCTGAGAAAGGTATTTCACTTATTCCGATGTGAGATGCATAAATCACGAAACCATTGTGTTCGTCCGCCATGTTTTTACATGCTCTTATGCATTTTAAACGAGTCGAGCGAGTTCCTGAATATTGTTTGTCCCTTATTAACTGATAGATATAAAATATATCATGTTTCTTCATCATTATTATTCATATTGCTGTGTTTCTATAATAATTAGAATAAAAATAAAAGAAAACAATTATACATCTCAGTGATTTGACTAACTTGGAGTGCTGGTTCAACCTTAACCTATTTAAAGATTACGATCCGATCGTTTATTGAAAGTACACTGACTAAATTTTTTGAACTGTGATGGCGGAGAAGACGAGCTTTCTCGATAGAAAATACGTTTAAATGATCAGTGACCACAGATTACACATACTAATCCACAGTTTTCAGTGTTTCGATGAAACAGACATTTCGTCATTAACAGCGCCCTTCACATAGTCTTTGCAAGGAAATATGTTAGGTCATTAATAAACAGGATAATTTTTGCAGTAAGAGTTTACTTGAACTTACAATAAACTATTGGTGTAAATAAAATTTAAGACTTTTTTACCCACTTGCTTTTCAATAGTTATGAGTATATTTTTCATTTTGTTCGGTGGGGATAGTAAGACGATGTATTTGTTTGTATGCTTCAATAAAATCAAACAGTTTTTATTCTTGAATGTTGTGACAAATGTACTTCAACGAAAGAAATGTTTTTTCTAATTTCAAGGCAATATTTTTCATAATGTGAGTTATTGATAAAATTTTCAAATTCTGAGATCTAACGACAGATCATTGCGGCACTCCACTGTTGCAGAGAAACTTCTCTGTATAGAGCTATAGATCGCAGCACAGCGACGTTTGCTCTGCCCCTTCACTTTGAATGACGCCGGGTCCCTTTCATGCTCGTTTGTTTTTCGAGAATTAATTAGTTCCCAGCAGCTCTTTTGGCTGTCGGCACGTGTCCTTGACGCCACCCACGTGTCGCGCGCGACGCGTCTCATGTGCTGGCTCATGCGGCGCTAACATGTGATTTAGCGATTACGTCTCCTTGTGGACATGCGATAACGAAATTACTCTGCGGGTGCGCGCTGTAATTACGGCGTGACTTGTGCTAAGGTTGCAGCGGCACCTGCTTAACAGCGGGGGAGCGAGCGTAGTAGGGGCGAGAAAAACACGCTTAGGAAGGGATGGGGAGTGGAGGGGGAGGACCCGATGGGGTTCTGCTGGTCGGATGTAGAGATGCTGTATCTGATACGCTCTCCGGGAAATCGATTGAGACTAGTCTAACGAGATAGTGACTGTTTCGGAGTACTCATCTCTCAGAATAGTTATGGAACATATGATTTTTATGTAAACTGATGCGATCAGCCTCTGCTTCATTTGAACACATAAACTGGATGAGTCACATAATCAGACCTGGAAAGATTTTCTAGTGTTTATTGTTGTTTCCCAACCTATTCAGGATCTAAAATTCTCGGAGAACATGCAAATCTTCAATGTTGATCTTTCTGCTTGAATATTAAGATCCGAAAGTTCTTTCCCTCACATTTCAATTGATTATTCACAGATTGACTGAATTTTCCCTCTTCCTAATTTGATCTGGTTTTGGGTGCTTTGAAATCGCGAGAGGATGGATTTTATTCTTCCTCGTGTGAGAGATCGTGAAGATTTCTTAGGAAAGGAGAATTACTGGATAAAAACCTCTTGACTCGTCTTTCTTGCAAATGACCATATCTCAGTTTCTTTGAAGGAGAGTAAACTTTCCACGTGTTTACATGTGGGGGAAGTGTGGACTCCAGAAATATACATGGAACGGAAGACATGTTTACGAGAGGCTTGCTATATTTGTTCGTCCAGACGCCACGGGAAAGAATTCGATGTTCTTACTGATAAATCTCTCCAAACATGAACTCTTCTGGGAATCGTTATTCGTGAAGTAATGAATTTTCATCTTCTCAAAAAGGATCGGGGTATAAGAGGAATTGGTGTATCAATCGATGTTATCGAGGAAGTATTGTTTCACTTTAATTTGGGTCATTCCAGACATAATCGGCCTAAAATTTCCCCGAATCTATTCAGATTTAGCTAATATCTTTTCTGGGGGCTTATACAATGTTCTAAGTAAGGAAAATAATGTTTAGTAGGTTATTATTAATCTTGTTTTGCTTAAATAATTATTTTATCGATTTTCCCTCAGCGTATAGAGCACAGAACCGCGAGTTAGATAATCGGGAAAATTTCAATCAAACCGGCTTGGAAATTGAAACCCACTTAATCTACTGATTGTAGACGCTTCATTTTATAGAAAAAGTAACCTTAAGACACATAAAATGGCAATATACGTTTAGAATTTCAACAAAAATTTCAAAATATAATTTTTGCGTTAAAAAATTATTTCTCAAAATACTCCACCTCATAATTTAATGAAATTTTAGTAGTAGAAAGTAAGCCTAATGAACTCTAATTCCACCAATTTTTGGCGTGGGAAATTTACAACTTTCAAAGTCATAGTAATTTAAAGTTAAAATTTTCACGTATTTGAATTTCTTGCTGTGTTGGCAATAGTTTTTGCATTTCTTGTGAGTCATAAACACTTAGGTATCATAAGTGGATAGAACTTTATCAAAAAAAAATTAAAATTAATGTAATAATCATAATGTACTAAGAGATGCGCCTATACTCGTTACAAATTATACTACATTTTTTAAAGGATTTTCATGACCTACGTTTCTTAAAAACGAGTGACAAATCTGCTAATTGACTCATTCTCTTTCTTTATATATCTTACAAGTGAAGTAAGGATCATTTATCTGAGTGAAATAATCCGATGAAACGTAAGAAACCTCTAAATTTCAATTTAGCTCATATGAATCTGAATATATGTATATGGAATCTGAGTATGGTTTTTTGAAATTTTAAAATTTCAAATTCTGTTCTTCTACTTTCCTGATATTTAGCTGCTGAAATATAAATTAAAACATAATTATGTATTGCAATCTCTTTTAAATTTATCCTTTATCAGTGAAATGGATATAGGCGATGAACATTCTCTTCACCTTCTCATGTACGTGGTCTAGATACAGTCTAAGAAAAAATATCGCGAAATTTTGACGGATATATTCGTTTTTAGTGTCTCTGATACCGAACGTTTTTTTAATACGTCGTGCATAATGCGTAATACCGTACAACTTGTAAAATAACAGAAGGCGGCTGGCTACCTCCCTCACACTTTTTCGTTCGCAATTGCTCTCTGACACATAACCTTTCGCTCATACAAACATCCTTAACCTTCGCGAATGAAGTGATTGGTCTACTGGATATTTCTTAGTGCAAACTATATTTACCGTGCATGTAAAAGAGAAAAAATAGTTTTGTTTTGGATTCTACGGAAAATTTCTAGAAAAATTGTACCAATTTCCATTTTCAAGCAATCTCTTTCCCTTTATCTTATACGCAGAAGATAATATTGCTGTTGTCAACATCAATAAAGGATGCATGAAAATGGTTTATTTCTTTGTAAAGTTAGTTTGCGTACTTTATTGATAAGAGTCTTTGAAAGTGAATGAGAAAGCATGTGTACTGGTTTTGAAGACAGGTTAGGATTTACATATGGAGCTAGGGTAAATAAGAGGTACAAAGTTGTAAAATATTTTCAAATTTGTAGGATATGATTTGGAAGAGAGTCAAAGCGAAGGGGTGGTATTTTTTGTGGGGGTCTCGTAAATTGGGGGGGGGGGAGTGTCTGCGTCATAGGGTTTAGGGGGTTGGGCACCTCTGTAGATATTAGTGAGCTATTTTTAGTAACTCGAGGAAGTGTTGACGCAGCAACATGATAAGTAAAGCAGATAGAATATCCGGTATAAGCTTCCTCAAATGTTAAATACATGAAAAATGTATAATGAATAGAAGAAAACCATTCTTGAAGAGGCAGATAATACGAGTAATGATAGTATTCGAGACTTGCTTTACACCAGCTTTCTGCACGTAGCAGTTGCTCAAGAATAATTTGAAATAGTTAAATTATACAAAGGAGTTCTAAAACGATTAATAAATTTTGCATGTAAACAAATTATCTCTGAACAGACCCCGAAGGTGCCTAAGTGGTTTACGGAGGGTAGAGCTCCGCAATTACTTGACCTCTGCATTAGGAGGAGGAGGAGGAGGAGGAGCTGTGGTCAGCATCTCGTTCCGACAGTTTTGACCCCAAGATAAATTACAGACATTTTACAGCAGACTGAGTAGGCCTGGTAGTCAGTCTGGATGAATGAAAAATCCCCACCTCACCGGAGATTGAACCACGGCCATCCAGCCTACAACTCAGCGCTCTTCCCATTGACCCACGTCGACTCCTAAATTTTACGTATATGAAAGGAAATTATCAAGAGTGTGATTTATTCTTAAAATTGGAAATTGGAGTAGCGAATAGTTGAAATAAGGCGAGGTATTTGTACGTACTTTCTGGTATTCAAAAACGTTTTCCAAGTCGCTTTGCAATTTTGCTACGAATGATTTACGAAGAATATTTATTAATTTCAGTAGTAAGTTATAATAAGTTAACTGCTTCATTTACATCTATTTGAATAAATGAAGTAAGAAAATGAATATTTGAGGCCAATACTCACGTAGGTCACGGACTGAGTTCGGAGCAATTATACCCCGACCCTCCTTGAGACTCCCATAATATGCTTACAGTAGAACCCCTCTTAACCGATGCGGATCGAACGTGACCCTGCTTGTTACCCGTTTGGACGGTTAATCCGACGTTTCTGTAGTTCATCGTTTTTCGTTAAAAAAGAAACCCACTATTTCATCAGGTTATCACAAATAAACAATAAATTTGATGTCATCGCAACTTATTTTGTTGTACTGAATGTACATACATAGATAAAGGAACACACAAACGAAAAATTGATTCATAGAAAAATAGACATATGGAAATATTGATTCAAAGAAAAATAGATCTGAATCAAATTGGCGAATTTCCACCTTCTCTCCCGTTCTGCCCGTCACATCTAACGTAACAACTTTTCGCTTACCAGGAAAGGCTAGTCAAACAACCAATGTTTAGTCACTTACCTTTCTGCTATTATACTCTGAAAGAGAGAAAAACAGTTCCACGGGATAGGTCTGTTGATCCGAGGACCGGTTGATCCTAGGCCGTTTGAGAAGGATTCTACCTTAAGCATATTATAAGGGCTAAGTATGTGTATTAATTTCATGACCATTGGTGCAACAATATCGTACCCGATTGTTCTCAGAAGGTAATTTCTAAATACAAGGAATGTTCAGTACAATGCCTCTCGGATAACATTATTATTTTATTTGTTTATTTCATATCTTATGACGAGGATCTGGTGACTTGGGTGAGGGAATTGGGTAGGAGAGATTTTAGTACTGAACCGACATTTGCCTCAAGTAGATGAGGAATACTCTAATCGAAAATCTCACCTAGTTCGGCCGAGCAGGGTTTGAACCGGTGCTCTCTTGCCCAGTGTATCGAAGGCGGTACCACTACACCACCGCTATCTCTTAGTATAAATGGGATTCACTGCACTAATCTCATCTGAGAAATTCCATTTTCATTCGCCAGAACAAGTGTTCCGCTCTGTAAAATGAAACCCCCCGTTTGCGACTTCATACAGAAAATCGATCCATTTTATTCATTTTCGCTTTATCCACTCCTTTCTGCGTATTTGGCAAAAGCTTCCAAGACAAGGTGGACTGCGGTTAGGAGCTGTCACGTCGTATTTGGGATCGCGTATGTTTCACGCTTCTGGGTTTTCCGCTCCTTCTTGTGCCCCTCTTGTGTGGAGACGCAATAATTCAAGCGCCGCCGCCACCCTCGCCTCGCCTCTTCTCGGCAGCGGCGGCGGCGGCTGGCGGCGCGACGCTGCTGCGTCTCCCACTCCTCCCCTTTTAGGTCTCCGCCGCCGCCGCAGCCTCCGACGCACAGTAGGTTCAGACAATGAACACCACGATATAAATGCATTTATTTACTTACTAGTTGATTACCCGGCGTTACCTTTGATTTTCCTTGGACTAATCTTCTTTTACTTAGGAAAAAATTAAATCTATCTGTACTGTAAAATCAAAACACTTTCCCTCTTTATTAAAAAAAAACAAGTACAAAATCTTAATTTTTCAAATTCATAATTCAAATTTAACACAAAACGACGGTATACACAACACCATTTCGCGGGAGCCGGTCGGTCGAATTTTCGCTTCCGAAGCTTTGTCACGGCTGTACCATTTCATTAAAAATTCTTGTAAAATATAAACCATTCGTCAAATTTTTACGATTTACAGACGCTTTTTATCTTCGTTAAATTCACAAAACAAATAATCCATTAATTTTGATGATTTTTTTCTTTCTTAAATTGAAGTATTTTAACACTTGTATTTTTAATAAAATTTTATCGATAATTTTGGTTAATTTTTGTAGATAGGCATATGCTGACAGGGACTTTTTTGTAGAACTCTTTGAGGCTAACAATATTACCATTCATATTTGTCACCTTCTCCAACCGTTTAGGCAGCGTAAGCAAATATAACTCTTTTTCCCCGATTTTATCGGCATTTTTCTGTCAAAAACAATTTCTATCTTTCGTACCACACATTTAAAAACTAAAAATTTGCCTGTGTTTATCACGAACATCTGAACTATCTCCTGGCCAAATTTCAAAACGATAGGTTCAGTGGTTTAGTCGTGATCAGGTAGCAAACAGACACACTCTTTCGCGTTACCCTTTTATATATTAGTATGGATTTAGTCTGATGGTTTAGTTCAGGCCATGAGATCTGCTCTTCCACCTAACAGTGATTTCACCTAACAGTGATTTCACCTAACAGTATAGAGAATTGTGATTTGGGAAGGGGAAACTTTAGGTCGCAGGGCAATGAACAAACTTAAATTGGAGAGATTTCCAGATGCGGTTTCACCTACTCCTAGTTCGGCGAAGCAGGATTTGAACACACGCTATACCACTCAGCGATATGGTAAAGGCGAAGTAGCTACCAAAAGACCACCGCTGTCGGTTGCTGTATCGATGAAATGCAACTTCAAATGCTACAAATCTGAGTAATTACCCGGAAAGAAAAAGGTTTACATGGGAAAGGCAAATATTGTGGACCAAAGAACAGAGTAAACTAAAGAAGGAGAAAAATAAGAAAAGGAGTTACCGAAGAAGGAGGGGAGAAGAATTAAAGGAAATTTACAAACAAAGTCAAGCAAAGTATGAGAGTCAAAGTTTCCAAGAAGAAAATTACTGGAGAACCTTTGTAGACTAAAACAAGAAGAAAAATGTTTGGAGTATACCTTACTTATTATGGAGAGAGAAGATTAAAGGAATATGAAGGATGACGACGAAGATACATTTGGCTAAAAAGACAATACTCGACATCAAATTGGATCTAATAAAATTACTGACGAGAAACAAAAAGCCTGTGAAAATTATGGGGAAAATGCCGCGATGGGGATAAATTTTGTATTCAAGGAGTCCTCACCCCTCACCCCTCTTTTTTTTCTTTTTTTTTTTCAATTTCTCCACCACTCTCCCTATTATTATTTATGTATAGGATTTAAACGTAAGAAAATGTTTTAATAGTTTTTTACTTGGTGTATCATGCTTAGCAGGTCCTGAAACAGATAATACGATACTTATTAAAAAACGAAACATTTATTATTTAAATAATAATAATTCTTCATCCACCGCAGAGTTTCTTAACTTAGATACTTGTATATTCAGCAAAAAATAAACACACAACGTTATTTGGAGTAATCTCTTTATTATTGTTCACGTTCATTGTTCTAGGAAGAAAAAGATCTGATTTTTAACTATAACTTTTTTCTGGAGGGAGCCGCCACTGGCTGAGAATATTGTTAACTACTATTAAATTAAAGGTTGAGCAGCAGTGGATGACGCTTAAGATGAAATGCATATACTGCCGTTACACGGCGATGGTGATGCTGTCTGGAAAGGTAACGAGATGTGCTATTAACATTATTTATAAACAATTAGATTTCTGAACCACCTATCTCAATGAGAAGTCGGAGATGGAAGCTAAGAAAAAGAGGATTTTCTGGGTGCCAATGTTTTTATCTGTGAAGCAATAGGATTTTACCCATAATAGTGACCGCTGTTGTTCTCTGTTCTCCGCTATTGAGACTGGTGTCTGGTCGCCAGTTGGAATAGACTTCTACTAACCGTAGTGATTCAATACATCAATGGATTAAACACTACCACCAAGATAAACACATTGGGTTACCACTTAACGTAAATTATTACATGGGCACCCAATGTACTAACTCACAGCTCTAAATGTAAATATATGATGTTGAAAAAAAATTACTGTTATAGCGTTATAAAGAACTCATTCCATTGCATTTCTAGAAGGCTGAAGAGATTTTGTCCGTAGAGCGAGGAATTACTTTCACTGTGTGCCACTACCCCCATCAACATCCCCTCCGGAGCCGCCGTCGCCGCTAACCCCTCGACCAGAACAGAGCACACCGCTGCCAAAATGCGTCCTTCCATTCTAATAGAGGAGCTTACGGACTCCCTTATTGCTTTTCCTATTCAACGAATCTTATGATACAGCTGTTATATTCTAGTTGGTGTATGACGTCTGTTAGTATAAGACTGCGGTTTGTAAAAGTCTAACCCTTCAAGAACTATGTTACCAGTAACTAATAGATGGAAGGTTAATTAATGGAAAACCAGATTCAACGAAAGAAAATAATGCAATTCACATTACGTAAAGAAAACTACTTGGATAAAAATTATTAAAAAACTAATAGGCTAGAAATCATATAACATTTACAGCAAATCAAATAATTTTACAACGAAATGAATTGTTAATTTATTTTTCCATTCTACTAAATAATATACATATAAAATTTATAGTGAGTAATTTACGGTTAACCAACCATGTATCCGAACTACGTTACGCACCCTCAAGCTGTCTATGTTATACATTATTATATATTTTGAAATGTCAAGGTGCTTCACAATTAGAGAATAGAAAAGCGAATTTAACAATTGACACCACAGTTACGATTTTACTTTATTTTAAGAAAAAAAAACATGTGACTCAAATAATTTTACTGTGCGTCTTACTCTAATTTTACTATATTTTTGTATTGTTTTTTCTTTAATTTTACTATATTTTACTAAAATTTACTTGGTTCATTGAAATCTTATTATAGAATTAAATGTAAATAGCGAAAAAAAAAGTGAATAAGAATCTTGTAAGTAATATGTTTGAAATATTGCATATACGGCATATTCAAAATACAAACCACAATTAATTTATTATTATTGCAACCTGATTTTCGAATGGATGTTGCATATCGTTTCGACACCGAGAATAAACTAACGTTTAGTTCTGTAATGTCCGTGTTCTGTAGTCTCTAGAAATACTAACAAGCATTTAAATTTTCAATCCACTCTCCCATAAAAATCTATTTATTTCCCGATTACATACATTTCAATAAATGTTATTTTTTAATTGGACTTACTGGCTACTATCTTTTGATGGAATAATCCTTTGTTAAGTATAGAATTTAGTCAATGTCGGTAATGTGGTTACATGTATTTTTCGTCCCATTAAATGAGAGTATTTTCTAAATATAATTTTATATAACAATGACTCTTAAAAAGATTCCTTTTTTTTTTTGAAAATATTTCAGAAACAAATATTATCGTAGTAGGCCTATGTGAATCGTAAAACATAGGTTGGATAGATACGAATTATTTTCTTACAAAGTTATACATTATTGAAATCACTTACAAAAAAACACAAAAATGCTATGTAAATGCTGTAGAAAAAATATATAAGTCTGCGTCGATTTAAAGTATCCCTCAATCAAAAACTTATAAATAAAGTAAGGTTTTTTTTGCCAATTTTCGAAGTTTTGGTAACCATACACTTATTGGCCAATTGACCCCTTCGTTCTAAGATGCATTACGCTGAGGGAGGTCTCTTTACAGTAGCTTCTCCAGTATTCCAATCGTCGCTGTCACTCAACCTACCTCATCTCCACCCCAATTACAGAGTCCTCGATTCGTTCTGTTTCTCTCCGTGGCTCTATCAGCGAACGTCTCCTTCGCCCGTCCGCTTCCACCGTCGTATTTGAGAGCTTGCCAACTAGCTCTCCCCGGAAACTGACGGAGAGCGCCATGAATAATGGGATTAGCCGTATTTGGGTTCATTGACAGGAGAGGGCTCCACGACGCCCGGACAGTAGCCTCAAGTGCAAAACAATCATTTTGAAGTTTAGTGCGGTAGGTTATATGATTTCTGAGGTTGCTGGGCTGCGGAAGAAGCGGAAGTTGTACTTAGTAAATTGTTTATGTTTTGGGTGAAGGGATAGGCAAATCCCGAACTCGCGTAAACATTGTCCTAAAGACGTAATGAGTAATATAGGAGCAAATTATGTATAAATGGTATATTTCATTTGTCTACAGTTAGAAGCGTTTCGCTTTCCATCTTCTCTTATTATATTTAAAACGCTACCTAAAAGTCTATATTTTTGTAGTTTTTAGGAGTAATAGAAACTTGTTAGTACGAATTCTTTAAAAAGCAATGATCCAGTTATCAAAAATCACAAAAAATCATTTAAATAGAAAAAGTACTTGCGAATACGTAAACGATATTTGAGGTTCATTGAAGACTGGTTCAATTTTGTTCTAGTTATATTACAACGACAACTCTTTAGTGAAGACGCGCAAATATTATTAGAGTTTGAAATATTAACTGCAATGCTATGTTCTGCTGATCTCATAGTAGTATTCCTGAAAAATTAGCATTAATAAAAAGAATAGTAGTTTTGTGATCTTCGGGTGCATACCATATGAATTGAGTTGAGAGAGAAATACATCGATCCATATATAACGTTTTATTGGATTTTGGATAAATTCTTTGTCAACAAAAAGCCGAGTGGGATATAATCCAGTGTTTTATAATGTTTTGTTCCCCACGAGTTTTTGATGTATAATTACGTTGAGATGATATCAAATTTAGAACCCTATTGTGAGATTTTAGGTACAGTTTATAATAAAGTATTTCGAAATTACGGTTCAAAAACAAAAAGATTGTCTCGAGTCCGACTTCAGGATAAGGAAAAGCCTGAGAAGACTAACACGTGTCGGATTAACGAGATTCTTCTCTGTCCCGTTTCTGCATTTGCGGAAGAGAAACTCCTATCCTCATCTAGCAACTTTTGCGATGAACTTATAGCAACCACGATGTGTTCCATCACTTACGCCACCCGCTTCTAGCCCTCTGCACTATCATCATCCGATGCACCCTCTCTCCATTTCTCTCGGTTGCAATCACATCTTCTCCTCCTCCTCCTCCTCCTTCCTCCCTCTCTCCCCTCCATGGCAGAGTCACGCAGCAGAGAGGGCGAGCGGGCGAGCGAGTGGCGCAGTCGCCCAGTGGCGCCACGCGAGCGACGCTCCGCCTGCGCCCATCAATCACGCCTTGCCCTCGCCCTGCGTCCCTCTCGCCTCGCGAGGGTGCAGACGCTCCGTCGTTGCTGCCTCCGCCCCCGTCGAGGGCGCTTTTCGCGTTTCCGTTCTGCGCGTCGTCTCCATCCCCTCTCCTCCCCTTCTCTTCGACACTTTCCGTCTCCTCTTCCTCTCTCACAAATACTCTAGACTAGTCGCTCATTCCCCCTATCCACTCACGGTGTCTTTTCGGTGCGATCCTTGCGCTGTCCGTCACAATATTTTGTCCCCAAATACCTTTTTATTATATAAGTTAGCTTATTAGATAATAAGGGAAGGTCAGTAATACTACATTTTCGTTCCGTCGCATTGTCTCGGTTTTCGGCGATTGCATCGGATTTCGTCCATGTGACGTAGTTGTTTATTTTGCAAAAAGAACATCTCACCTTAATCCTGAGAATTTTAGAGAAGGGGCAAATAACAAAACACTTAGGACAATATTCTAGAGTGATGTGTGTTTTACTGACTTTGAAGCTGGTCCTAGTGCCATAAGATAGAGAACGATAATGACTCCAAAAGTAACTGGATACCGAAAGCCCTAATGGGGAGGAGAGTTGTTAAATTCTCATGTATTCTGCAATTCATTTTTATATCTACTATTTATACTGGAGATCGGTTCTTGAGTTATGAACATAAGTTACACTTTTTTTTCTCATTTTTTGTCCTTTCTTACCTTTTCCTTTAGTCATTACCCATTCATCGTATTGGTTATGTTCATTTTCTCCTTAGCTCTTTTCAGATCCGAGTTTTATGATTTAGAAAAGTTCAAAGGCTCAGATCTGCTCTTGCACGTAACCATTGGTATGGGTGAAGGGATTGGGAAGGAGACATGTTGGATTGCCGGGAATGTAACATTCCGAACCAATATTGTTCTGGAGTAGGTGAGAGAAACTCTGAATAAAAATCTCACCCAGTTCCATCAACTGGGGAATCGAACCCGTACTCCTCCTTTCATCAGTGTTCAAGGAATGTCCACCACCATTTAATATTCCATAGCATAGCTTAGCGTAGCATACCATTCCGTAATATACTGTACCCTACCCTACCATAACATATCATACAATCCCTCTCCTGGTCTAGCAGCTAGTGAAGGTTGCACCTCCATCCACCGGCGAGTATAGCTAACTCACCACGATGCGTGCCCAACCAGTACATCTCCAAGACGGTAGTGACTCAATCCGATGATACTCACCAACAACCTACTTGATCATACAATGCTCAATAGTATTCACTCATAGGGGCGGGTTCGTTATTAGTAAGGTCCAATATTCACCCAAACGTAGTGTTGCTCGCTCATCACTTGAAGGCGCCACTGTACCCTGCAGCAAGATTTTGCCTGTATTGTCGGGACTGTATAGTATTATTCAGTGGCGGCCACTACACCACGACTATCAGTAAATACTAATAGACCATAGATACAAAACAAAATAAAGGATGGCCACGTGTGACCGTAAGGGTAACTCACTCAGTCTCATAACTATCCTTCCAACTTCTTGTGCTTCTTCTTTGTGTTCAACCCCATTATCACTCTCCGCTGTCTCGCGAAATCGACTACGGTGACTGGAGGGGTGAAGGTGGAGTTTTTGGAGAGGAGGCGTGGCGCACCCTCGCGTCGCCGCAGTCATCTGCAGAGAGAGAAAGAGACTCCGTGTAGAAACAGCGGAGGTGGAACAAAGAGAAGTACAACGTCGAGACTTCGCTTCGGAGGAAATGAAAATGTAAAAACAAGGGAAACCACAGAGAGAGACGGTATGATCAACCCCTCGAATATCAGATAATCACCAAAATGACGAAAGAAGGACTTATGACATAGATATATCGTAATTGACACCACACCCTGTGTTTTGTCGTACTCAATATCGACAATAAATAAATAAATACATTTTTTGGAATTAAATAAACTTAATTATCAAAAAAGCAGTTGCAAACTGCTAACATAATACGCAATATTATCGGTCGTATTTATTTAGAGAACATCGGAGTGGTGGAAGAGATCAATTCATATGAAACAGGAATCATCGTCGATGTGGGAATGAAATCCTTGATAACAGTATATACTCAAGAAAAAAGGGATTGTTTAATGTTTTTAAGTTTCGTAGAAGTGGCGTGATGAGTTGTCATTTATAGCAGATGTGTTTAGAAACGATGCTGTTTTTATTTAGTTTATATCTCCTTCATATTGCATTGAATTTAAAGTTGAAAACGTACTCGAAATACGGTCAGGGTTTTACGACATCTTCAATAACTAGTGTTTGCAGAAAGATTCACGTGCATTTTTTAAATTTTTTTGTAGAATCTGTTCCTGAGAAACACTTTAGCAGAATGCGGTAGGAAATTCTTGTGCACATGTCTTGGGGAAAAAATATATCCAGATAAATGCATCCAGTGGTGCTAAGCCATTGAAGTGTTGAGCAGGTAGATTTAACGAGGTGAATCAGGTGATTGGTTCATGCGAACTGCTACCGAGAATTTGAGTTCAATTGTATGTTAGCCCATACCTACAAGTTCTTTGGTTTCATTGTGACATGCGTTGCAGGTTTCAATCCAACACAGACATAGTTTTATTCAATCTCAGAATTTCGCGCTAAATAACAAGCTTAATTAACACGAATATTAAAAAAAATACTCCTTCGAGAGATTTGCGTTGTGTAATGGGTCATCAAGTGAACGCAAGGTTCACGGTTTGAGTCCCATTATAGGATACTTTTGTTTTTGTTAATTTTTGTCACTGTGGCTAACGATTTTCCGGATTTCGAAGCACTATTTTCTATCATATAGGCTATTTTTTCAGCGAGAGTTCACTTCATCCCTACTTTGCTCAGATTCCTTGGTAGACATTCCTCAAGGTGTATTGTGTATACGACGAATTTTAAGACAATATTCGGGACATCGAATTTTTAATGTGCAGGATTTTGAAAATAATTTTGGAATTTCGTTTTTGATCGCAATATGGTCAAGTGATGTCACACGTTCTGAGGTGAACACTACAAGCTCGCATGGACGTTGATGATAACGCCAAGTGTGACGTGAGCAATGGGGTGACGTCAAAGATTCGGCTAATGCTACTCACCGGGAAGGTGAAGGTTGCTCAAAGGAAGATCGAGGACCGGGGAAGCACCTTCCCTCGCGGAGACTTCTCTTTGCCGACAAACAGCGTGCGACAAAAGCGGGTCGAATCACTCCGCACAGTGCGACCGATTCCCATTCTCATAATGGAATGAAACCCCAGAAATGGGGAGGATGTTTAACTGAACTCTCAAATAGAATAAATTAAATAGTTTATGACGGAATTACGTGTAATTAATTCTCTAATTTAATTCAGGGTCGAAGGCATTACTTTACTTCGCAGGTTTTTCGATGTACATCGAGAGGTTTTGGTAAACTATGCAAAAAGATACACAATTACCTCAAGGTTGAACAACATGTCAGAAAAGCTCGGCATTGTGTCTTGTATTTTCGGTGTATGACAAAAAGGATGTAGGGAGGCAAAATATAAGATAGTTGATACCAACTCTTTGTCTGATTTGTATTGAACCAATTAAATATCAAAACATGACAATTACGCATTATGATGAAGAAATCTTATAGGATTGATATTTTTTGACAGTAAGAAAGATATATGGAAGGTCCTGCTACTAAAGAATTTCCCCCCACTGTACTCGACCTAAGAAAGGGTGAAGCACTTATCCGAAGGGATGGGAGGGGGTGCGCGAAGTACCACGACAAAGGCGAGACGTAGAATTAAGCGAGGAAACGTTGCGCTCCACTTGCAGTGGTTCTTTTATTTGCGTCTGCGCGTTCCACTGTAGTCATCTTTCCCCCTCTCTTGGCGAGTGACAACAGTAGTCTTCTGCTTCCTCCTGTTACTCAAAACTACATTTTAGTATCCAACAAAACCTTTAATTATGTCTAAACGTTTGTATGAGTATTATCACCAGTTTAAACTACTTATGTCTTCCAAGAATCTTGGACTTTGAGCAATAGAACTATATATTGTGTCGCTCAATGTTATGACTATTTCATGTAGCCTCCATATAAGTTGTATAATGTTCACATAACGACGTATAACCACCTTCTATGTTATTTTGAGCTCGTGCTTCTCACCTCTAACCATATTAAGGTTACCCCTTAAATTTCTGGTCTCATTTCTTTTTTCTTCTGAAGAGCAGATTATTCAGCAATCCTCCTGAAGCCGCACCAACACTTGAATGCTTCTCTAGCTGATAAGCAAAAAATTATTTTTTACTCTACCTAGACTTCTCGCCAAAATTGATGCTAACTTTAAAATTATTTGTGCTTAAGTTTTGAATTTGTTGATTTGTTTATTCACTTTGCAAGTTACTTAAATGGAGTTACTACCAATAGTTAATCATGGGGTTTTCGTCGCACATCAGAAACTTATTGATTTGTTATATTTAACGTCTACAATTATGTTTAAAATATATATCTGACGACCTTTTTATGTGCCCATTATATTCATTACTTTACAAACACTACGTTTCCTCCTTTGCTCAGGTAATCCTCAGAAATAATTTTTTATGTACTTCTGATTTCTTATTTACGTATGTAATCGTGAACATTTTCGATCACAGTGTTTAGATGAAAGCATCTGTTTTTTGTTTTCTGATTATTAATTAGTACACAAAATAGAATACATTTTAACTAATTATTTTTACTAATTTAGAGAATTGAAATCGCATTAAGTCAGTAATATACTTTTTTACTTTGTCATTCTCTCGTATATAGTATTCAGAAAGTGTAACCGGGAATTTTTTAAATATATAAATGTCTTAGTTTAGCTTTCATATTACGTATTCATATTAAGGAACTCACAAATGTGACGTAAGAAAACATTTCCTTCATGAATTTCTTCTTTGCGATGCTGTAACGAGAACTGAGAAACGTACGTATGTGCAGTGGATTGCACTAAATTTGCATTAATATGTCAACAGCACATTTTTACATTGAGTAGCATTTTGTTATATTTTTTAATTCGTGGTGAAACCTATGTTACTTCGAATTCATTATTGGTATATACCTGACAAACTTAATTTCAATTGAAAGAGTTCAAATCCAAAATTAAAACAGTCAAATGACTATCTTATTATTCCATCTCCCAGTTTTGTGACTACTTTTCTGTACTAAGTTTGCCGGGTTGCATTCATATGAATTATCCATTCTACTTTAGCAATAGTAAAGTACAAAATGCCTAACTGTACAGCGAACAACATTTTTAGAGATTATTTTGGAAAGCATGAACAGCGATTGTTATATTTTTGGACTTGGACTAGCAGTGTCGTAAATGAAAAATATCGATGATCACGATTTTGTGTTACAGTGATAAGTAGGGGTATTCATTCTCTCTGAAAAGGTTAAGCTTCCTCCCTCGCGGAGACCGAAGACTTAGCCTCTAGTCTATTTACGGAGCAGACTCTCTGGAGGAGAGTAATGTTGCGTTTGCAGAAGCGACCCGGAAGTAGCGCGAACGTGCCGAGGGCGTCGACAGCAATGGAGGGAAATGCGTCGCGACGCCCAGACTGGGACACACCACGACGAAAACGACGGCGGTGGCGGCGCCCGAGATGACGCCCGAGTTGGAAGGCGTCGCTCCGATGGAAGAGAACTAGGCCGACGACACGCGTTCCCAAACAAAGTTATTTGAATCATCGCAAGTGGAACCAATTACGTCGGTTATTGGAACATTATATAGTTATGACTTTCGGTCAGGTTTAGTTAGTTCATACATTCGTGAAAATAATTTCATACATCGTCGTCCTACAAGGAAGACTGAGATTCCAATTTTTTAACTAGCTATCTATAAATGGCTGGATCAATTAAAATAACTCAACAGCAATATTCGAAGCTTCAAGAAACGGGAATGTTAAGCAACCCCTGGTACGTGAAGTCAATATCATGATCCGTCCACAAATACGCCAATGTTTACGCCCACAACAATGAAATTTATGAGTTTCTCGATAAAACAATATTTATTGGAGGGGGACTTAGTTAGGTTAGGTTGGAAACAACGTGAGCTTCATCCCCATAGTGTCTCCCAATTCTTGAGGTCTAAATCTAACCCGGGGGTTAGACAATTCTGGCCACATGTACCTTGTGACTTTCTCTGAAGAAATTGTGGATCTCTCTTCTCCGTCATATGAGAGATTTAGTCTTCAGGCCAATATTTTACCTAGTAGCGTGGACAGTTTGACCTTCCTCGATCTCTTTCTAAGCAATCTACGAATTGTGTTCGAAATGTAATGCTACTTTGAGTACACTACAAGATGAATTCATTTATCAAAGACTGATAGAGTACACTGACATTAACTAAAATGACGCTTCTATTAATTTTGTGAGATGATCACGTCAGTAAGAAAACTCAAGCATATTACTAATTTGATAACATAAGTACGGAAATGAGATTGTTGAAAGCGGACTGGATACAAGATAACAGCCGAGCCCTGTTATTAATTAAGAGTAATAGGAATAAAGATAAAACTTTGAAATAGAAAAGAGGGCGAGGGATATGAGGTCACAGGAAGTGTGATACACACTATCTAGTAATATACACTATCCGAAAGAATAAAGAAATCAAAACAGTAGTATTACTTTGCGTGATGGAAAATGGTAGTAAAGGAATTCTTTCGGACTTTTTCAGATTTGTTGGACTGTACTACGCTTATAGTTGGATCTCGGTGAGGTGATGCTAGTATTCATTTTGAGACTAAATGACAGATGTGGTGTTGTCAACTACAACAATTTTTTATTCTAATGAAAGTATTTTCTCCAGCTCAGCTGGTATCTTCAATCTGAGAATGCCAGCTTAGCTGACAAAAGTACTTTCATTATAAAAAAATGAAATATTGTAGTAGAGAATACCACATCTGCCATTTATTCTCACGAGGGCACTTTCAAAAAGCGAAGGTTAAAAGTGGTCCTAATTTTTCAAATGGTGATACATATTGACTAGTATATTATGTCAAAATATTAGTGTCGATGACACACTGGAAGGCACTAAAAATTACAAGGAACCGATACTCTTCGCGCGCCGAAGAGACATATTTGTTGGTCTTGTACAACCCTAAACTACGAAGCAGACGAGCGTCGACAGCCGAATCACGTGGCTGAGTTTTTGATTCGTCCGACTTCTGTATATCTTCACCATTCAGGGAGAACATGAAAATGCAAATGAACAATACTCTTTTCCCAGGCATTTAAGAAAAGGATCAGTCAACTCAAAAAGTAAAACAGTTTATGTAAGTTCACCTTAGTACGTTATTCATGTTCAAGTTTCCGTTCGCTTTCTTTGTACAGGAATTCAAGAAAAATATTAGATCTAAAATTTTGTGTATATTTTCTTTAAATATTGACAGAGCCAAACGTTACATTTTAAAATGATAATATAAGTAACGTGTAGGAGGGTGCGTGTTAAATGCGTATTTGTATGGATTTCTAGTATATCTTTGCCATGAATTTTCTTGTACAAAAATGCGTATTCATTGTATACCTGAAACATTTTTATTAAAATACATGAAAAATTAACACAATACGCTTCGTTTTGCGTATACATCACGTCTTTTGTGTAACTATTAAATGCCACTGGTACTTTAAATGATACTATGAAAACAAATGTTGTTTCTATATATTAATAAAAAAGAAATAAAAATTTATAATTAAGGGCGAACAAATGTGAGAAATATCTTAATTATAAAGCGATAGAATTCGTATTTTGTTATAATACCGAGATTCAATATCGGAGAAGGATATTGAGGTGATATTATGGCACGCAATGTGAAACTTACGGCTGCAGTCGGTGACCTTCACTACAGCAAATGTTTCGGCCTGTACTGGAAAGGGTTGCTTTTCCACATTATTGTCCAAAGTGTGACCGGAAAGAAGACGCAAAAAATTGGAAAACTCCTCGATATTTTTTTTTCAGTGGTTTTCCACTGGTGTGCCATCGTCGCTAGTTTTTTGACATAACATACTAATAGTCAATCTGTTTCAGTATTAAAAAATATCAGGACCTCTTTCGGCATGCGCTCGTAGGACGTTCCCTTGTCAGTTCTACATTTGAATTGCCGAACCATCTAGCATGTGACCTCAATGGAAGATGGGACAACGAATCACACGATCACACTTACTGTCATTTTAAAATATAAGAAAATTGAACTAAATTAAATTCATATCATACCAGTCAGAACCTTTGTTATACAGCATTGTTTGAACCTATTTATTCGTGTGAATAATCTGTTCCAAACTTAACACCTGTAACCTGTTAATTAGTTCAGTTAAGAAAAAATCCCAACATGCAAAATATTGAAATCCTTAAAACACTGAAGTATTGGTTAGATTTAATATATGCAAGAAAATGATCAGTAGCTGTTATGCGTACCTAATCGATTCAGTTCTTGCATATTGAGTAATAGAGGAGGAGCTCGATAAATCTTGATTTACCAACTCGGACCTTCAGTGAAGTTATTTACTTCACATGTCAAGAATTTCACGTATACTTTCTGGACCATTTCTCAATTNGGATTTCCCCCCCCCCCCCACCTTCATCTTCCTAAGCGGAGTCCTTGAATTGCGGACGAAGGTTTTGGTTGAGAAGCGTTGTTCCACATTCGAATATACCAATGTATAGAACACATACAGCTATACCCACTCACGCCCATTATCAACTCGAGAACCTTTATTATCGACACCGACAGTGTCTCAGCTGCACCCTTGCAGTTCCCGGTCCCTAACATCTGCAATGACTCTATTCCGCTACACAGGACAGAGAAACATGGGCAAAAGGAAGTCTTTCAGGGTGTTTGCGGTTCATCGACTGGATCTTGTCCACAGACTCGGCAAGGAAGAGAAAAAAAATGTTTTATTTCCTGGAACAGGGTGCATTCGCTAATTTGTTGCGAGGAGGTATAAATCGGAAGTCATCTACCCTGACTGTTTTGTGCATCAGACACAAAACAGAAATCCTTAGGAACGTCTTAACAAAGATTGGTAAACATACTTAAGAGGTGTTCTGGTAACTAAGGAATCTACAACGTCATAAGGCAGCGTACAATTTAGTAATTTCTTTGTTCGAATCATTCTTCAATCAGCTCTTTACTTGTAATATACTTAATGATTGTTCCCGACAAAAATACTTGTATCATTGTATCAGTAGACATTAATAGAATTATGTAATTTATTAATAGCATAAGCGATTGGCAAAGACGCCAGGCATTTCACACCCATGTGCAGCAGCTAACTCTATGTCTTATTCCTTTTATGCATTTCCTGTGTTCGCGTGACACATCGTCACTTGCGCTCATATATTCCTATCAATAAATGATTGTTACAGTGTCCTGTACCAAACCTTAAAGTTTGTACCATGAATTCGAGATCATTCTGCATGTTTACTAGTTTTACTACTAACAATGAAAACTCGAAACAATTGCATTACCAACCTCTGCTACTTTCCTTAAAGCATTTTATTAATCAACATATCGTCCTAAAGATAGTTAATGCGGTGTTAGTCCTGGTGACTGTCTGACAAAAGGTCATAAATTTGAGCAAACACTCTACTCGTAAGTCCACAGTCAAGTTTCAATCCCGTTTTTAGGTTTATCGGGTTCAGGGTATCCCAGAATACTGGAGTTTTGCTAAGTTTAAAGGCCACTGCTTGAGTAAAACAAACGAAAACTATGTATTACCTTAAGAATTTGCTTTTACTGTGACTTAAGGCACAGAGGTTTAAGATTAAGTATTCAATACTATTTATATTACTAATAATTTTGATTTGCTTTTGAATCTTCAGCTTAAATTACGATTACTAAATTACGAAAAACAAATTATTAGACATTTCTTTTGCGAAACTTGCTGACGATGTGTCAATTCTACAGCTTTCGTTTCCATGCATTCGCATAGCCGATTTATTATTGTCATTTACGGTTTTTATTTCAATTATTCCCCATTTGACTGCAGTATTTATATCTTTTCGTTTGAGCTGCAGCATGTACAGTAAAAGTTTACGATTGGGGGGTTGAATGATGATTAAAAATTTGTCGTTTTTGGAACCCATACATAACTTTCAAATGTAAAATGAAACGATTGCAATAGCATAAATAATTGGAAAGAACGGTTCGTATGAATAGTTTATTAAATAAAACGCAAATTCGTGAGTTTCAGACTATTAGTTAACACTTTAAAATACGCAATGTTTCGTTCGTGACCATTGACCTCTTCAGATGAATAAAATTCTTTTAACACTCAAAAAACATACATTTTCTTTCCAAAAGCATTTAAAAAACATCGTACATGCTTTTGAAAAAAACCTTAATCTTAACTGTCATGTATGTGGAATCATAATACTAAGAGGTGCATCCTCGAGGGACGTTAAGTCTTAAACGTGCACATAACAATAGGAACAGCATCAATAACTATAATAACGGTTTTGTTTTCGTGCTTCGATTCGCGTTTTCTCAAAATCCCGAAAGTTATTTCGCTAAATACATATTTGAAGTTCCTCTTTCGCTTTGGGGGCAGTGAAGTGGCTCAGTTTTCAAAGAATTACTCATTTAATTTTTTATTAATATTTTCTTGAAACATTAACCGTATGTTTTCTGATTTCATTACTTCTACATGACAAGTCGTTTCTAGCAGCGACATTTCGATTTGTATATATCTGCTTCCGTTTTTATACTACATCGCATTTGCCTCCAATGGAGAGATTCGTGAGAATTGTGGGAATGTGAGAGTTCATTGGAACTGGGTACCCCAGTTCGAAACGTGGCTCCAACCAGACTGAAGACAATACGCATAAAGGATCGCTGGAAGAGGGACAGGGTAAAACGATGGACTCCATATATTATGAAAATCAAAACAATCTTATGTCAATAGTACATTTTCGTACTGGCCGATGGTCTCATTTGTAAGTGAAAGGAAGTCTTTGGTCAATGAGTAGGTGATAGCTGCGCTCTAAACAACGACTCTACAGGTGGAGGAGGAGGGAAGATTGGGGCAAAGTCCTAAGCTGCGAGGGCGAAGGAGTCACTATAGGGTGGTTTGGAGAGCGTGGCGGTCGACGGCGGGGCGAGAAGGGGGTGAGGGCGGGTTGTGTGAGGATGGAGAGTTGCGTAGCCACCCGAGGAGACAATCTTAGCACTCACCCACCGCCTACGAACGAAGGGACAGACAGAAGGAGAAAGCAGAACTAACTCCCCTGTGCGAACACCGGGAGAAGAGAGGACGATGTCCATTTCGAGGAACGACCCGAGGGAGAGTCGAGGGTGAGCAAGAAACGCGGGGGTGGTTAATGCGAACGCGGTGGGGGTGCTCCTATTGGATCGAGGGAAAAGACCTTCCGCCAGGAGATGGGGAGGAAGTAGTGAGAGACGAAATAGGAAAAGTAAATAAATGTGTTGTGGCCGGATGAGAAATAGATCGCAACACACGGGTAGATGTGTGTTTATGAATGGATCTGTTCGATTGCGACGAAGTGGATTGTCTCAGACAAGTTGATCGCGTTTTCACATGGTGTGAGATGATCAGCTGGTGAGGAACTTTCTTTCAGTAAGCACGAAAATACATCGAAATATTTTACAAATCATGGTTCAATAAGGCACACACGCAATCTGACAAATGACAGAGGCGGATTTAGGCATGAGCAATACAGGCAATTGCCTAAGCGCGCAAGATTTGGAAGGAGCAAAAGAAAGTAACAGAAAAATTATAACGTTTTTCTTTAAAAATTATGACATATAAAAATTATTAATAACGATAAAAAATATAAATATAAAAAAAGATAAATAACGATTTTCGTTGTATCAACAAGGATTCCCCACGAATGTTTTAACCATGTTATTAAAAAGGTTTTTTATTTATATAAATATGCTTGTACTCCTTCGTATCTTACAATAATAAATAAGAAAAATAAATAAACAAAAATATATAATTATTACTTTCTTAATATATTATATAAATTTTTATAATATATTGATATAAAATCTGCTATCAAAGGACGTTATATTTAGTACTGCCTAGGAGTGCCAGGAGAAACTTTTAAATCCGTTTCCTATATCTTCATGTTACCTAAAATCTGTTCGACTTTTTAATATCCGTTTTTGAAAATATTGATTGATTTGTTCGTCTTTATTTTTCTTAGTGATACTCGTAAAATGAAAAATCAATCAAAATATTTATTCTACTTGATAGTAATTAACGAAATTGTTAAAATTCCGTTTTTTTTAAACGGTTAAACCACGTGCTGTGTTTTTTCCATATCCTGATTATAGGTATGAACCAATCCATGAACGTGTAAAAGTAAATACGTCTTTTCTGCGAGTTACTGAGAGAAAGGTCTGATTATAGATGTTCTTGGAAAGATATACTGTGCTACCTCAGCTTCACTAGTAGAGACAAGAAACTTGATTTATATTTTTTATATCAATTAATCCAATAGTTTTTTTCAGAAAGGGGTTGTCTTTGATATACTTACACAAATTTCCACCGAGCTTTCCGCACTATTCCTATCTCTTTTCTCAGAGCTCATATTGAAAATGATATATTTTAAGAATTCGCGTATAAGATTTTGTCACAAGGAAGATATGTTTAAATGTAAGGTTTATTTGAGAAATGAAATGTAGTATTGAGAATACTGCTTTCTAGCCGCTTTTCTGCGAAATTGTCATTTTATTGGACTAACAGCTCATGCTTCATCGGCTGTTTATTCTTCTAAAATGGCAGTATTTTCGTTATTAGTTGTTAATAAGATGAAAGGATGTATGGAATACAAATTGCTTCAAAAATATCATTGTTGTAACGTGTTGATAAAAACGGATGTCTATAACTCATTTCTTTGCCAGTCGTCGAAAAGATAAGCCAATCAATTAATATTTCATATGGTTCGATGTGGCATGACGGACGTGACAGGCTTCCGGATAGGGGTTGTTAGCTGACATATTTTGACATGTGATTTGCTCAGTGACATTTGAGGGTCTTCTTGTCTTGGATTTTGAAGAACTAAAATACTACTTACAAGTAGTGTTCTATTACATATTATCTAATAGAGACAGCCCACAAACTCATCCAGGGGTAGTGTTTGTGATATGTTACTTTGCATTTTAGTGGGGTAAGAGGTTAGCCTTGGTATTAAGTAACGCTAAGTGTTATATTCGTAGGTTCATGTTTTGTAGAGTGCTCTTATCCTTCAAGATTGTCAATTGCCACGTATTCAGCCGCTTTTCGAGGGACAGCAGTAAGGGATGAACAATGCAGAGTTAGGACCCAATTTATCATTAGGCTGANAGTTTCTATTAAAATTTAATATAAAATGGATGCGATCACTTTCTGACTTTGTTCCGAAGTCGCAAAGCGTGGCACAGTTGAGATTTCTTCTTCGTATGTCTCCTCCCAGACGCGATGTCTACGCTGAGTAGTGAGCGTGCGGTGGAGAGAACAGTGCCGAATGGAATGTCGCAGGTGCAGACGTGCCATCGCTTTGGTTCCAGCGCGCGTGCGCGTAACTACTCTCACGCGCAGAATAAGAATCATACTCCGGCTGTGGCGAAAACAGCTGCGTGGTCAGTACTCTAGGGACGGACGCTTCTACTATCCTACTTTCCCAGGACTCTTCCATCTTCTGTTGTTCTTTCTCTAGTGGGTTTTTTTTCGCATCTTCGTTTTTTTTATTCTCGTTTTTTTTATGTGTGTACTCGTCTTCGGCAGCAAATTATTCTCCTTTGATTTATTGGGCTGGAATATTTATATTTATATTAATGCTAGACATGTTGGGTAACACACACCAAAGAAATAAAAATTTCCTGCGTACAACCCACCATCACTTAATAGTATCACCTCATACATAAACGTCTGCAATGTACATCGACGAGGAAAATAATGTGCCGAAAACAAGGTCAAAATTGCATCTGACCGGGAGACGGAACCTGGAACCTAATGCCCTGAGCACAGGAGCGCTATTCACGGCTCCGGGCTTGCTTTCTACCTACCTGACGTTTTGTGTATTTTTGTGTAGTCCTCGTTTTTGGCAGAATAATTTTTAAGAATATCCTTCGTTCTAATTGTCTAGAATATGACATTGGACATGTATGATAAAAGAAATAAAATTTCCTGTGTATGAGCCGCCACTACTTAAGAGAAGCACCTTTTACACATACTTCTTTTATGTACGTTGAAAAATCAATTATGGTTACTACACGTGGAACGTCTCCACGTGGAAAAAAGAAATGGTTACTACTAGGTCAAACTTACGTCTGGCAGGGAAACAAATTGCTCCGAGAGCACAGGCGCTACCCAGTGCGCTAATCGTTATGCTTTCCAAAACCCGTTCGCTATTTCGTGGAGAGCATCTCACTGGCAAAAGCAGTGGTTCTGGATCTGTCCTATCCGTCACAATTATCACATTTGTGCAATATGAATTGAAATATTTTATTACATTTATAACTTTGCGTACATAACGCTCTATCAATATAAGAGGATCCAATATATCATGTCTGACAGTGGATATTTTTTTGTGCCTGTTTGAAATCTTTCTCCAATGTGAATTCAGTATACTACTTGAACAGTATTCCCTCGTTAGGAATTTCACTCCGAATCTTTTCACCACCCCAAGAAAAAGTATCCACCATTTATTGATTTCTGAGGGGGAAAACGAGGGGAGTCTCTCTTGATTTCTTATTTGCGAGGATTAGCTTTCAAGATGTCTCGTGTATCTCGAAAGGATTTATTTTATACGCAGATCCCTCAAGGGGATTTTGGATCACTTGTTCGACAATTTACTGCTGGAATCGCCATATTCTTCAGACCCTTCACAATTACTCTGATTACAGAAACATGATATCCCTCAATTCACAGTTATAAAATCCTTCTTCAAATCTAATCGTTTCAATTTACGTAAAGATGTGAAATTATGACTGCGAAGTATTTTCAGAATAATGGACGAAATAGAATTATCATTCGAAGTATGTTTAATGACACTATTTTATTTATTTATTCAACCAGTACAAGTATTACATATGTATTACAAAATACCATAGCAATTCCCACAGAGGCATAACAATACTTGTGCTCAGGGAAGTGGTGTCTTAGCAACTAAGGAAAAGACTCGTATACTAGAAATGAGTAAATAATGATGATGAGCTGATTACAATTTTTTTTTCATTCAAATATATTAGTTTTTACCTCAATTCCGATTCTTAAAAACTAAATTACGTATTCTATATCTGTACGTACATTTCAAAGAAAATTTCATTATTGTCTTGAAAATATATTTTTATTCAGTGAGTAACATTTTTTTGTTATTAATCTTTGTCTTAACAAATTCATTACATGTATATGCCTATCAATCATCATTTCGATTATTTAGAGAGTTCAAATCCAAAACGAAAATAGCCTAGCATTTGCTTTTATTATAGTATTCGGTTTCAGCAATAGAAAGTCAGAAATATCTAAGAGTACATCCCACTACAACTGAGATAATTCTATGAATTTAAGTGCCTCTATATTTAATTACTTATTTATGTCCAACAATGTATTTGATTAATTAAAACTTAATGACCTTTTTCGTGGACAATTCGTTAACTTTCTGAAGAAATTGAAAAAAAAAAGAAAAAGAAAGGTCTATGAAAAAGATCATTACACTCTACAGTTATATATTGCTCCAAACATCTCAGATGGAAAATTAATAAGATGATGTAATCCTGCGAAAAAAGGATATTAGTTGCTATTACATTCTGAGGTTTGCAATCGAATCGAGAACTTCGTCGATGAAAATCGAGAATCGCAATTTTTCGACACTGCGTTATCGAGAGGTGTCGAGAACGACCCTTTAAACATCACAATCGACATATAATATTAATTTTATCGAAACTATTGGCCACTTCACACACGCGCGCTGTAAGACGCATTTATCGATCTTTAGAATGAAATGTGTTGAATTTTTTCTCTGGGTTGAATAAATTTAGACACTAATGAATACGATTATTAAAATATAAGATCATGTAACAATATTAATGAATATCGTATTAAGTTGGTCAGTGAATAAGATTGGACAAGTTAAATACGAATACTCGAATGAGCTTTCAGGTTGTATGTTGATTATACTGATCTTTATATAATGTCCAAGAGTCTTTTGCTTCGAAATGCATCAATTCACGAATCTTTTCCTTCTGTGGTCTCTTTCATAACAACTCCTTTTCTGAGTATAACATGTTGTCTAACGTTGATTTGAGAGAGTGATGAAAACATTACATATTGACCTGGGAGAATATTTTAGCGCATTATTGTTATCCGTTTCACTTTCACGGTTAAGTGTTCGGGCTTAAATGTTGTATGCTCAGACAAAGCTGCCGTGTAGTTCCATTTCGTCTATGACAGATCCTTAAGAAAGTTTTCTGCGTGAAATAAACATGAGAACGCTTACTATTTTCTGGAATTTGTTTCCTTTAAGTACAACTAGTTTAGCCTTGAGTTGCTCCACAAACGGAAACTGGGGCGGGTGGGGGGCAACAATGAATCATCAATACTAGAAGGAATGCTTTATTGTACGGAGTATTCGGTGTCTGCTTTTCTAGTTTGGAATGAAATCGAGGACCGATTCAGAACCATTCTTTTTTTGGACCAATTTTGTATCATTCAAACCGTTCCATAACCGACATAAATTGGGTTCTGTCATTTTATCTATAGTTTAAGAATGTTCTCCATCTTAATACTCCTGTCGACACGCCGTCGTGCGGTAAAATCCGATAACCAAGCAATAATCTAGCAGATCATGTGTTCAGTTAAAATTTATTTTGTTTCAATTATATATAAAATATATCAAGGTGGAAATGCCAGATTCAAATATGTCACCGCATGAAGAAAATATATATTTGATTTTATTACTTGTTATTCAGAGAATAATCAATCCCGACCTTTAAAAATATCTGTTTAGGACTCTTAAGGATACCATATTTCCATAAACATGTGAAATAAATTCCTTGACAATGTATATATTTGTATATATAAAGGTATATAATATTTTACTCTTTTTTTATATTTTTCTTCATACCCTCAAATTTTTTTAATGTACTCCGACTACTTAAGTAACCCACAAAACAACACAAATTATTCATGAAATTGTTACATTTTATTAAATATCTTTTTACATAAGTTTCATGCGTCTATTTTATAATTCATCATACACGTTTGTACTGATTAAAATAAGTAAAATGTTATTAATATTTTCAATGTCTGCAGTACATTTTTAAAGCTGCAAAATCATGTGTTGAGTTTAAATTGTGCGTTTGATTATAAAATTCTTTATTTAAACTTTTAATTATTTAAATATTGTAACACCATTATATTTTGTTTTGAAATTATTCTTTTCCATTCAATTTAGTAAAAATTAAAACATCCCATTCGGTATAATTATTGCAATTCAGCATTCAAACTTGTATATTTTTAAATTTCGAGTAATTACAAACTTTGTTAAATTCTAATTCAACATGAATGGTTCGTGCTGATCAATTGCCCATTACTTGTCCAGTTTGTAGTAGTCAACTGAGTTTTCTAGATGTATCCTAAGGGAATTTGCTTCATCAGATTGCAATGTGGTTTTCTTTTAGTCGAGACGCTCGTTGGATCATCTCCCAGTCCAAGGTCTTTGCCATCATTCGGCATCAGGAGCAACTTCTGGCTGAGCCAAATTAGCTACAAGGTGAGCGTAACAAATTTGAAATTATATTTACTTCATATTTTGAAAAGGAATTTTAATCTGCGTTGTAATTTTGAGTGCTAGCTACCCCCTGAATGGCAACTTGGTATATCGGCTCTCTCCTTTATTGAAGTAAGATTTCTTAAATTTTTTTATGAATGTTATTTATACACTAACCATTTTTAAGAATGTGTTGTCATGAACGTATTTATTCCAATAAAACGTTCTTGGTCTTAAATGTTGCATGTATTACTTCATCAAAATCTATATTTCTTCTTATATCAATGATAAGACCAATTCAATGCCGTCAATATTTGGCCAAGTTAGTGAAAAAATTGAAAGTTTAAGATTAAGAACTGTTTAAGTTGTTTTAAAAATTAAATGTTAAGTTGATAAAATAAATTTATTCGAGTACACGAGGTTCCACCTCCAACCATGTCACGTATCGTAACTTTTTGCTATATTAGACTAATCATTTAAATGAATCATCCTTTTGTATGTACTTAAATTAATTTTAATATTGTCTAAACATTTTTTCAATTTGTACGATCAATCAGAAATGATTGCTAGTATGAATCAGAGATTTTTACTAGTATTCAGGAATGAAATGTAATGATTAACATGAAGAAATTTTGGCCAAACTCATAACATTACTTTCAGTTTTGCCAGTTCTATAAATTATTAAGAAAAACTTAATTTGAATACATTAGACCTAAGTCTAATGTTGTATCATCTAATGTTGTATCAAAGTCTATGTTTGTTCGGGTTTATGGAAGATTAACTGAGATTGAAATCTTTATTATCGATGGATCTTCATCAAACCCCGTGAAATTGTTTGAAACAGTCTCGAAGAACCAGTGCGTTATTTATATCTTTACACGTCTTGAGCAAAGAGAAATTCTCGCTCATTTTGTTAAAGCGGTCTGAGAAAAAAAGCAATTTTTTGAACCAAAATATCACGAAGTTTAAGGGGTAGGTAATGGGACTATTTTTTCTGTGGATATATCTATTAAACTACGAGAAATTGTGTGAGCGGGGGTATTGAATATCATATGAGCATAAAAGTAGTTTTAGATTGTGTAATTCTTCATTCGGTGTGCAACGAATCATCGACACCAGTTACAATAATCACAGTGTACCAGTTTGAAAAATGTTGCGGTTCTGTCGTTGAGTTAATCCAAACAGACACTTGTGTACAGTGTCGGATCTAGACTGTAGTCAATTTGGTGGTGGTGGGGGGGGAGGGCTCACCGGGTAGGGATTTGGGGAAATTCTGGGCCAAATTTATGAATTGTTTTTAAAGTGGCAAAATATGCCTTTATCTGTTGAGAGTTCAGGTCCAATGGGGAGGGTCCCCCACTCTCATAGATCCGTCAGTACTTGTGTATAGACGTATCATTCTTTAGTGAGTAACGAACCTTCTCATCATAGCGAATACTCCGCTCCAGAGAGCCGCAAGAAACCGCGTGAGCTCTTCCTTCATGGCAAGTAGTTCGTAATTAAAAGATAACCGCCTTCCCTGACCACAACTTCAGAGTTCAGAGTAATTACTCTTAACAGCAATTTTTACTGTACACAAATTCTCATGGCGTCAGCCGTCACTTTGTTGTCGCCTCCTATTGTAGACAAGAAGGGAGAAAAAGAAACGATACGATCGTGTGACCAACTACACCTGATTCAATCAACTATGAGAAACTGAACCTCGTATTTTCTGAAAATATGAGAAATTCTGCGTTATATTTTTACCCGTGGTGGTTCTCCTTTTATTGCGGACTCTAATGGCAAGGAACGTCGACACACAAGATGCAAGTCAGTGCCTCTATAGGAAGCACTTCTTAAGCGATCGTCTGTGTGTCTGTTGGCGGCCGAAGCTTAGACAAGGTCACCACATGTCTCTCTGGATTACGTGACGAGTCGCCGGTCACTGAAGACGAAAACACGACGGGTAGGGAGTAAGAAATTGTAATTTACTAATAGCTGCGCTTCTCATCATGAACTGTTTCAAACGAATTTATTCTACAATATTTTTTGTGATGTTTTAGCTTAATTTACCGGAATCAAATTATGTCTCTCAAGTAATAGGACTGAATGTCAGGCATATCAAATACAATACTCAAGACCCGCTTTGTTCCATTGATCTATCAATCAGTTATTATGATACTCCCTCAAACAACGTCATGAATCTTTGGAATACTTGTATAAGTGGATCTGAACTCACCCCGACCACGAATTTTTTTGTGAAAATTAAGGCATGTAAATTTAAAAAAAAATGTTTTTCGCGAAAATGTTATCCTTGGTAACGCCAATGCTGGGGTAATAGATCTAATCTAAGTGCTTTCCTTTGATAGTTTAAGGGCTATGACTGTCAAAAGTTAGCATGTGTACATCGTGGCGAGGTTAATATGTATTATGCAATGACGGGGAAATCTATATTAAAACGTATCTTTTTCACAATTTTTGCAAATTTGTATTTTGCAAATTCGCCGTATTTTCATTATTTGGCTCTTACAATGATTTCAACAGAACACCATAAATTTGGATTGTTGTCATATAGCGTTTTACGTCGCTTTATTTAATATAGTTAATTCCCAACTTTCTATGACAACTTCCAAAAGCCGTTCTTTTTTCTTAAGTTTGCAGTCCTTAGTCTTCTTTAGTGTGACCCATTTCGAGGTGTGACATGGCAACCCCAGACGCATCCATAAGATGGATATACTGAGAAGGAATGGTGATGTGGTTGTATACTATGCTTACATGAATCACGTGATTTCTCCTTGCCTTCCATGGGTGTAACACACAAAGAAAACGCCCATTCGATCCCATTCGATCCCATTCGAACTTCGGAGTCGAGGGGTGACCACAAACCGATAGGGCCGCCAGCTCAGTGTCATTAAAAATTTCAAAATTTGAATTTATAAATTTATAATTATACTTAGTGATTCATAAATTCCTTTCTTATTAATAGTTATTGAATCACACATTTTTCACATACACGAAAGGAATTTACGCCGAGAATCGAGGAAAAGTATACGTTTTGTTTGCTTTTCGGCTACGTATATGAAATCAGCCACGATAAAAATGCTTTATCGACCAAAGTCAAATTTCAAATACGCTAAAACTTAGTAAGTTTTCAGTCACATTTATTCTATGGGTAAGTATTTATGATCGTATATATGACATCTCCGGATACAATTCTACATATGAGCCAATGTGAAAGAAAATTTAATTTATAGCCCTTGTACGTCGAGCTCCTTCCTATCGTACAAATGTAACAGCATCCCTACTGTCATATTCGTCAACCATTAGTATTTTAATGATTGTGATGTTATTTACCATTATGATGAGATGTAAAAATAAATTCTTGCGTTTAGGCAATATATTTATGAACTAGGCCGGTGTTTCGACATGTAATCATAAATTCAGGTTTGAAGACATTCAGATTTTAGACAAAGAGGTTAATGCAAATAAAAGAAAGATCAAAGAGATGATTTTCATCTAAAGACAGAATATATGAAACAAGAATATACTGAAAAGTTGAGCAGTATTTATGCTTATATAATTAAGAATCATACTTATAAAAATACCTTATAGACTACACAACAATTATTAATAATTATAAAAAATTGTTTCCTTTATTCAAGGGTGTAGTTTTAGCTCTATTAAATATATTGGGTTTTAATATAATATATTATGGACAGTGCCGGATCTAGGGGGGGGGGTTAAGGGGCTATAGCCCCCCCATTGGACCTGAACTCTTAACTGATTGAAGTTGATAAATGGCATACTTTGTAAAAGTGTTACCAGATTATTAATTGTTATTAGTTATAATTGTTATTAATAATACCATGTTAATGAAATTAATTATACCAGATTAATAAAATTAATAATACTATATGTATAACTTCAAGAAACAATTGTTATTGTAATTAATAATACCAGATTGTTAATTATTTATTTGATACATTTTATCTTAGGTATATTTATAAAATTTGTGTTATAAAACCATAATTTTTAAACAAAAATTGCTACCCGGTTAACCCCCTCCTTGATTACGGTCTAGATCCGCCACTGATTATGGATGTGATAGTTTCATCATCAATGTATTGACTAGTAATTGGATTTTCGTTGTTTCTAAATTTGTGTGTCTTGATCTTACTTTGATGGTTTAGAAAAGAATGGTTCATTTGAATAATAATCTGAAAATGCATTGTATTAGGTTTGGTGGTAAATGTAATTCTATAAATCTGTTGTTTTAAATACGTAAATCGTTTGTAATGTATACTTATGTAAGTTCTTAGAACTAAGTAGTGTAAATATACTGGGTACTATCTACCTCCGTTTTGTAGATGTGATAAAATGGTAGTCGGTGTGTTTCTTGGTGTGTATGGTAATGGAGATGAAATAGTTCAATGATGAAATTTTATTGAGGATCAACTAGGTATGTGAGATCATACAATGTTAGTTATTATAATTTCTTAATTGAATTGGTGATAGTTTCATATTGTGAGTTAACTTTAAGATTTAATTGATGAACTACTGGAAATTAGGTTTGATTAATTTGTGAGGTGTAGATAACTATATTACTGTAAGAAGTGGTTCTGGGTTGTGTTGTTGAGTTTTGCGTTAGTATACAGATGTTAATCTGTTTGATCAATTGTTGCGTTATTCTATATTGTTCTGTAGTACTTTTGTGGCTCTGACGAAGATAGCGTTCGTTGTCGAAACGTCGGTCTAGTTCATAAATATATTGCCTAAACGCGAGAATGTTTACATCAGTATTTTACTACTATGATTGTTAGTGAATATTGAACTCACAGACGTGAATGCTACCTTGAAGTTTTAGAACGAAAATGTTTGTTTGTCTATTTCTCATATTCAAAGATAACAAGGCGTTCCTCCATGCGACCTCCATGCTTCCTGTCGGCAAGCGACCAGGGTCTGGTGGGATGGCTGCCAGGAAGAAATTAAATATAATCAACCCTATACCTGCGAGCGATACCGACCTCTCATTATCCCGTGGTCAATCCTTTGTCCGGACGGCATCGCGTTTCCCGATTCAAAGACTTGCGTTCGCTCACAAAAAGTAAAAGAGGTGGCGGCGACGACGCAACGGCAACATATGGCTGCTACTGTTGCTGCTTGAGAGTCGTATCTATGCACATCAACTGTCGCATGCTGAAGCACACTCTGTTTCAATCCCTGTCGGTAATTTTATTTATGCCCGGCTTACAATACCATGTTCAAAGTAGGAAATCACCCCGAGTTAGGTTTAAGGTTAAGCCTAACAAATTGTCGAGTTAATCTGAAATTTAGTTTCGTTAATCGTTACTCTGTTACTCAAAAATGTAACTTAGTAGATAATAGTTAAACTAGTAGTTTGTTGAAATTTACGTTTGTTAGTTAAACAAACTATCTCATATTTTTATGATATATCAATCTGAAAATATTGCAGGATTCTTGTTTCAGTAGTCCCCAAGCGAACAATTTATTTTGTAGGGGGTTCAGTCTTCTTGTTAAAATTAATTGACATTAGTTTAGGTTCTTAAACTATTTCGAATTAATTATTCTTACGCAAATGTTGTACAGGAGAAATATGATTTTCAGAGACGTGACAAACTTGGTGTAATGTGAGGTATATCTGCCTTCTGCCACAAGGTCTGTAGCAGAAATCTATACTCATATTATCTGTTACATATTATCAGTTATCATAATAATATGTAGCAGATAATATGAGTATATGTAGCAGAAACTGATAACTGATAATATGTAGCAGATAATATGAGTATAGATTTCTGCTACACAGTTATCTCCTCAAGCTGAAATGTCTGTTTTTTTCGTTGTGTAAAGTCGTGATACAGTAAAATTAAAGATGTACATAAAAAATGTTTTGCTGAAAGACCTACCATGCAGAAAATTATATATAGTATTGACGGGGAGTGGCGGATCTAAACCGTAATCGAGGCGGGGGAGCATTTTTGTTTAAAAATTAGGTTTTACAACACAATTTTATAAATATTTACTTTAAATAAAATGCACCAAATAAATAATTAAAAATGTGGTATTATTAATAACAATTATTTATTAAAGTTATGGTATTATTAATTTTAATAATCCGGTATTATTGATAACAATAACAATTTTAACTAATAACAATCATTAATCTGGTAATACTTTTACAAAGTTTGCCATTTATCAACTAAAATTTTATCTGTTAAGACTTCAGATCCAATGGGGTGGGGTGCTATAACCCCCTTAGCTTCCCCCTCCCCCATATATCTGCCACTGTTGACGGGATCACGTCATCACATCAGAATCTCTCCATCCTGACGTGAAAACGCATGACGTTGGTGTAAAATTAGTTATGCTCGAAAGAGAATTTTTGTTGGGCTTAAATATCTGTCGTTTAAAGACGAAAGAGCTTCTGTTCTTTTTCCCAAAATTTTCTGTTATATTACGTCACGTTATTGTCCTCGAAGTAAAACTGTGACGTCATAGCGTTCGGTAACCGAGTCTTCTGTTCTTGTAACATTGTTAACGTGTCTCGTGAAATGCGAGGGACGATATCGAGCATGGACGGCCTCTGGGCGGCTTCAGAAACCTGACCTACTCGCGAGTCTTCCGTTGGCGTTCAGAAATAGAGCGCGTTTTCTCTTCCTTACTTCGTACCAGGAAGCGTACGCCACGAACCAATCAATGAGCGCGACGACGACGGAGGGAGTCGAGATGTCAAGAGGCGCCAGAGACCAGCGAGAGGGTATTTATCTAAATTTACATTCAATACTCTTGCAGTGCGACGGGAGACGAAATTAGTTTTGGCTTGAAATGCCAGCTCTCAATGCATTCTTAAGAACTACATTTCCCAGGTGAATTTACTGCTACGTCCGCTATAATCGAATGCAATATTTATTTCAGACTAGCTGATTTTCCCGGCTTTACTCGGGCAATGACGTAGGAAGAAGGAAGGAGGGAGTTCAAGGGCTTCCACCTCTATCCCGTAAAAAATTGTACTCGAAAAGCATGTACCAATAATTGAGTTCCTGCTGAGTTTATATCAATATAAACATTCTGGATTTAAAAAAATAAAATACGAGCCTTTGTATGAGATTATTTTATTTATACTTGATCCCCATTTTTTTTTTTTTTTTTTTTGCAAAATCTTGGCCGCGGTTCTGTCTTGGAGTGTATGTGGCAATGTTTACGGGAAAATATATTCATAATAATCCTGCAAACAACTTGTATTTAAAAATAATAATTTGTATATTAATTGAATGGAATTATTTTTGTAATGCAAAAAATAAAAATAAAAAAAATACACGTATCATTAAAATTTGAATCTTGCAATATTTGGTTGAGTCCATTGTTGCGTTGCAGAGATTTCACAAAAAGTATCTCAGATTTTCATTCGTGAATGCTGAGTAAATACTAAGGAAAAGCTTATGATTCCAGGCGTTTTTACACAAATTAAGGATACAAAAGACCATTGTTGTTAGACACATCCAGTCATAACGATTGTAATAACTTAAGTTAATGCTAGAGTGGTTTTCTTTAAAAGTTAAGAAAAGAGGGGAAACAATTCATTACACTTTAACCTCGCCTATTTTCAAGATGAATGGTTCCATTTCACATGGAAGAAAAGTCCATAATTTTTTTCGTTTTAAGATCGCTTACTAATTTTTTTAATATATTAATAAGATCTTTACATATTTCTATCAAGTAATATTTATATTAATCTTTATGATATCTTCTAATTTATAAATTTCTTCGGTATTTCTCTCATATAGCTTTATCAACCTTTTTTTACAGACATACACTGCGCGTCAAAATTAACGACTCAGTAACTTCATCGCATAACATCAATGCGATCATGGGCTCTAATGACCTCGATGTCGACGAGCCCTAAAGCCCCACAAAAAAAATATAAAAAAATGTATGCGATCATTTCGTAACCTCCGTTTTAGAATGTATCAGTGAAATGTGAGGTGAGGAATCTCTAATGTATTATCAAGACATTCCGTCTTTGGAAAGTTTCTGTGCCACGCTTGGACACCCTCAGACTGAAGAGGTGTACATTTCGAGAAAAACAATGAAAAATATCACAGTATGTCTTTCTTTACTTGAGAAGGGAAATTGCGATGGTTTTGTGACAATCGCTTGGAATTTTGTTAGTCATGTTTCTTGATTCGGAATGAGACGAAACTCGTCACACTAAAGCGAATCGGTTGCACATTTATAGGTCTTATACTCGACACAGCGATAATTCGACAGAATGACACATCGTTGTCTTGATGGTGTATACGCCACCCTAATGGTATAAGAAACAATTGTACGTGGAACGTTGACCGCAGTAAGGTTGTGCGCTTTTTGCAGCGTGGAATTCGCAATGTTACCATTATCCGTTGCATAGATAAAAGGATTTGAACTTACGAGTGTAAAATGACATTTTTCTTATTTTTTCATGAAAGAAATCGGAAAAATGTTGGAGTGATTAACTTTAACTTTTGTATGCTATTTCAACAAGCAATTTATCTTATTCACGTAAAACATTTTCTAGCGGTCACTCAAGAAAAGGATAGGGGGATGGTAGTGGACACCTCCTCATGGGGGGTGATAGATGATGGGACTTGAATTTTTCATACAAATATACTGCTTACGCCTAGTGACAGTAAATGTTGTGCTTTTCATCAAGAATCAATCGATATAACTGTAAAAAAATAAAAACAATTTTCCTAAAGGGGTGAAATGTTGAAGGGAATATCTCAGCGGATATCTCCCTTTCATGAAAACACACACAAATCATGCTCCATGGACAAGCACACATCCTGAGTTATTTTGAAACATCTGAAACAAATAGTTTTCAGAGGAAGTGGGATACGGGTTCGGGGTAGGTCTCCAGAATTTGGTGATTTTCTCAGTTTCTAGAGTGGGCATTATTGAGTCTGTGTACTTTAGGCTTCATGACAGTTTGAAGAGTGATAATTTTGTTTATTTTTCTGGAAATTGTTCTCTCTTCAGGGTGTCCCAACGTGAAAGGGGTGGCACAGGCACTTTCCAATTTGACTCATACATTTTAAAACATAGATGTTATGTAGCGATGAAGATACTGCGTCGCTGATTTTGTCGTGCAATGTATTAATAAGAAATACAACACATCCTTAAATTCTTATATGGTAAGACATATAAACATTTACATGATTGGTTTATTCATTTCACAGAATTCAGAATTTTCCACTTTTTATTATACTATTCCTTTTTGAAGTTTAGACAATTCTACCTTCTTAATCCAAGTGTAAAGCAAAATATTGTCTTATCTGAAATATGTGGATAAATATAAAATTATTAAAAAAAACATTTATATAGGAATAAAGATATTTATGCTGAATACATTATTCTTCTATATAATTCTTTTTATTTCTCAGATACCGGTTCCTAAATATCGATGTTCTTTGAAAATGCGTCACATGCATTTGTGATCTAGTTCCGGTCATCGAGTATATGCTCTCCGTACTTAACACATGAAATACGAGAAAAAAAACCCAGGATCTTCAGGATAAAATGTATTAAAAGTCGCGTAAATTACTGCGTTGGCATAGTTAAGTTTCGGTTTTTTAAATTTTCACTGATAAACGATAAATAAATAAATGTCTAAAGTAGAGTATTATAGCATAAAAACTTTAGACAGAAAACTTCATCGAAGTAGAAAAAAACGAGGGACTCATGCATGTCTGACATTAGGGTTTTGAATGAAAAAATAAATTTCATAAAAAATAAATTAATGAAACTGATGAAATAACCGTGTTATGTGTGTTAGTCGCTACAAGAGGTGAAGAGTCGATATAATATCATAACGATCTGATGTACGTATTATTTATTACAAGAGTGAATAGCAGCGTCCTCATCCACTTTAATCTATTTTACTAAATTGTTCAACCGAAGTTATTGGAATTTTAAGCATTATAAATGACTAAGTAATTTTAAACATTATTCGTAGAAAAATCATTTAATTAGAACTGCGATTTCAACGTTGATAAGTAAATTTTTTCTTCTTATAAAAATTCAACGGGAGCGCATGAAAATCCATCACAGAGAACATTACTACAAAATTTAAAAAAATTTAGGAACTAGTTTCTGATGAAAATTATCAGAAATTAATGTGAAGAAACAAATGACAGCACACTTTCACAACCTGCATCGAGTTTACCTTCGTAACCTTCTCACCTTCACAACTTCCGGAAGATCGATTCATGGACATCGATCAGATAATGGCAAGGGGACGCAGTAGGTCAAGCACAACCCACGCTTCGTATTCTCTCTTCCTGCTCAAGTTATTTACTTTATGAATAATATACAACTTAAAGGAACTTAGCGTTAAAATTTCTTTGATGTGTTCTGCATGTGAAGAATGATTATAATAAGAATATTGTATAACTATATAAAAAAGATAACTGAATTTTGGACAGAGGTATACGTAAAGTCTGAAAAAGGGAACAAACGTATAATTCATGTGGTTGGACGAAATTTAGAAGAAGGATTTTTATCTACTTTGATACCGAAAAATCAGCTAGATTATTAAAAAAAGATTATAGGAGTAGTATTCATTCAGCTTTGTATAGATCATCGGCGCACAGATTGACAATTATTTTTTTTCATTTTCATGGTCTTTGCGCAGTAATAATGAGCTCGTATTACGATTTGCGTTTGGGAGCTTATCTTCTGCCCCTCTCTGTGTAAAAGTCTTCCTACGTTATATCCTGATTTTATTAATTTTCGCCAGAAAAAGGTATTTCTAGCCCTAGTCTTGGCTTCTGATAGCTTACATACCATTTCGGCTTTTATTGCTAGCACTGTTATTTGAATTACTTGAAATCGGTTTTTGGATTTTTCTATATATTATTTTTGAGTCTCACTATCATCCTGTTGTCTTCTTCAGGACCGCCGGTGCGCACGCTCATGTAGACGGCGGGAAACTCGGGTGGTGCTTAATTCTACATTCTTCCTTCTCGTTCACCTTTTGTCGATTTATCTTGATAATGAGAACATCTAAGAAGATATTGCTTGAGTTCCATTTCCGCATAGTGTTAAATAACTTATTTCTTAAGGGTTTTTAAACTTTAGAGTATGTGTTGTTTATTTAATAGATGCCTGTTTTATATTGTAAAGTTATAAAAATGAATAAATTATCAAACGACGTGATACTACAATATATTTATACTTCATTTCACTTCCTTTCGACATCAACACGGGGTTTCACTCTTTTGTAATACGTACATGATCCCGTGTCACACGGAAATACGTCGTATAATTTAGAGTAATGGATTGGTGAGGATTCAATTAATGTATGCGTTGATTTACAAATTCGGATAAGATAGTATATGCATTGATTTCAAAAATTCGGAGATGATAGTACGAAAAAATNTTTTTTTTTTTTTTTTTTTTTTTTTCGTAATGAAGAGAGCTGAGCGCACATTGGCGTCATCACAGCGACATAATTTTCTTTGATTTTGTCGTGACAGTTCGTCATCAATGTACGCAGTGCCATTGAACTCAACATCCAGTCCTTCGTTGGAATGAGGCGACAACGACCCCAGATACTTTTGTCTTTTTCGTACTATTCCGCCAGTGCGCTCTCTCATAGCTACTAACGTCGGTTCCGAAAACTAACTCATAGCTACTAACGTCGGTTCCGAAAACTAACTCATAGCTACTAACGTCGGTTCCGAAAACTAACTCATAGCTACTAACGTCGGTTCCGAAAACTAACTCATAGCTACTAACGTCGGTTTGCGACTTTCTGTCGTAAGATCGCAAGTCGCCGGTGTGAGGTGACACAGCTTCCTCTGGGTTCCAATTAATTCGTACTTAAAAAATTAAATATTTTTTATCATGAATTTTTCAGACGTGTCATCTTTGAAAGGTTAGAAAGTAAATCACGAAAATCTTTCTCTGGATTATTTCAAATCGTTTGAGCTAGAAAATTGATTTGCGTTCACTCCCTAACCTACAGTAATGACACGAAACAGCACTCGCAGAATTAATCCTGAACATAATTCCCTCCGTAGAATGTATCTCTCTCTTCAAAGCACAAATACCGCTTCCAGTTGCGGGATGACACCTCTTTGGCCCTCTTCGCTAAGTCCCTTGTCGTAAACCCCCTTAGCTGTGAAGCACGAGCACCGTCTGCCAGTTCCGTGCCTCGCCGACATAACAGAGAAGCCACTGCAGTGCATTACTGCAAATTAGGAATCGAACCCGCGTTCGTCAAATACAGCGCGGGCGTTAAACCACGCCCTTTGGTAATGAAATTGGGCGCTGTAGGCATGACAGCGTTGTGGAAGGTTGGATTGGGGGTGAGGACGGAACGGCAAATCTTCCGGTTCAGAACTAATGCACTTTGCGGGGTGTATCGCTTACGTTGGCCGGCCTGGGTGGGGCAGCTTGGGTTATGTCACGTGCCCAAGGGATGGAGTTGGAGAGGGGAGAGACGGGATTCCCGGGCGCATTGGAAATTAATAGAAGGTAACCAGACATCAGACTAGCAATATGCGAGTGGTATTCAGTATCCGTTCAGGTCTTACTGCTATAGTGGGACAATGTTAATTAAGAGTAACGCGACGAGTAGGATGAATAATTAAACGTTTTCATTAGCGTTTAGATATCGATTTGTTCTTTCCTAATGATAAAATTATACTTGTGCAAATTCTTGCTGAATTATTTTCTTTCTAATTTAATAATGGTCGATGTTTACACATTATTGCCTCATTCAACCTCATTCCTTTCTAACATTTTTCTTTAATTTCTTTTATCATTATCTTTTCGTTAATATTATACGAGAGGGTTTCTTCCTAATGTCACTCTTTAAATTGATCTAATTAGTGAGCCTAATCGTTAATTGTGAGTGTGCCATGAATTTTGTTTGGTACAGATTTGGCACCATGGATCCCGACTGGTCGAAATTTTTTCCCCGGTTTAGAGACGAGCTGATGAACGTGGATTTCGGTTTCGATGCTAGACAACGAATTGAAACAAATTAATAATTTGTTCCATTTCCATTCTGAAATATTTAATCTATAGAATTATTCTGTTATTTTGTCAGTGTGAATATTAAATAATTTTTACTATCGTATTTCAAGTGGAATGAATTTTCAAAACCTGAACCAAAAAGCACGAATTTATTTAATTTTGGCAGAATGAAATTCACAGGTAGAGATGAAATTGCATTCGCCATTGTCACTATTTCCGAATAGGATTGTTTGAAATATTTTATTGATGGCGGAAAAGGTGTATATTATGTATTCCATAGAAAAGATAACCTGATTTATTAAATTGTGGCATTTTGAAAATGAAGAGCAAACGACAGATACCTCATAGAAACTTTTCTTCGTTTACTGTACCTACCTTGCCTTGTTGTAAGAAGAAAACAGATAGAACATTGAGCTAGGAATCACCAGCACGTGATAAATATTGACAGTGTAAAGTCGCCAAATTACGAATATAGTTTCCATCCGCGAAATAGTCACAAATATAAATTCCACCCAAGAAAATCTTAAGGACTTGTTTATATAACGCAAGTGTAATTTACAAAATATAGTATAGAAAGAATGTGTTCACTTATTCAATCTTGTTCATATTCAACTTTTCGATTCTAGTTTATGTTCCAATTTGAAAATAAATTTGTGTTCCCCTAATTTGTTAGGGAACACAAATTTATTTTTGGTTCCCGTTCTCTAAAATTCCCGTGTTGAATTTCGAGAATATTTCGAAATAATTTTTTTCTGAACGTATGAAAAAATGGTACTTAATCGGTTCCCGGTTTTGACAATGCGGAATTCGGGAAGCGATCTGAGTGAATTCACTCACAATGGACATTGTTGGAGTGGAGTAGGAACAGAGACTGCGCGAGCTATGTGAAGAGTTGTGGTGAGGGAGGTGGAGAGAAGGGTTGTTACCGCCACTGGAGGTCACTCCATCGCCACCACCCGGAATTTCAGAGAGTGAGTGAGAGAGTGAAGCCTGGCTTTGTATCGATTGAGCTCCGACGACCCACCTCTTGCAGCGCCTCTAACTCCTCGCTGGTACGCCTCACCCTCACCCTCGCACCTCGCCCTCCACCACTGACCCCGTCGTCTCCCGCCGCAGCGTTTGTGCACATCGGCACTAGCTGCTATGTCACTACATCGTAAACGAGCTGAAACAATTTGAACGAGATAATATCTCGTCTTTATATTCATCACGTTATTGGTATAAAGGGTTGGAGCGCTCGTTTTCCTTCTGTGGGGGCACCGGTTCCAAACCCGTTTTATCCAAATAAGATTTGTGGTGGGTTGAATGGTTGATCGACTCATACTCTTTGAAAGACGTGTGTATTTCAGTATAGGTTAATTATGATTCAAAAAGTCGATGTCAAGAGTCAATCTGTTCCACAACAGGCCATAAGTTGTGCCTGCCATAGATCCAATACTCGTCTTACAGCAGGCCGAGTAAGCTTGGGAGTCAGTCTGGACGTTGAGCTATAGGGAAAAATTCCACTCCTCACCGGGGATCGAGCCCCGATCATCCAACCAGGAGCTCAGCTTTATTTCTATGAAAGAGATGATGCAATGCTAGCGTTTTATAACGGAATTGGTTCCCTGCTCGGCCGAACTACGTCAGGTTTTCAGCTGGGCGGTTTCCCTCACCTACTCTAGACTAGTGTCAGTTGAGTATCACAAAATTCTCCGGGAATGTAACATCTCCTCTCTCCAGTTCCCTGACGATAATCAAAGTTAGGTCGAGGAGAAAGCTTCAACCTTGTCGTAAGACATGAAAAAATAAATAAATAAATAAAATTCTTTATCCACCTCGGCGAGATGCGTGGGGAAGTGAAACAAGCATCCCTTTCTCATCACACGTTGATTTTCTATATCGTACGTAACAGAAACACCATTAGTTCTCTATGAACTGAAGTAGGTTGTTCATCTTAGGAGTGATTGAGAATGAGGGTGTAAATATATACCCGAGAGGAATAAATGAAAATGTTTAAGTTTGCATCCGTCGACGTGTGCAAGTGACTTCTCTGTTAATAATTGAAAAATAAATAGTTGTAAAATTGTATAATGACAATATAACGCCTAATTTTACAGATGTTGAACAGATTTCTCAGGAGATATCGATTCGCAAACAGTCCGATGCTTAAAGATCAAAAGGGAAGTGACCTGAGATTCTATCTTGTTAACATTCTTTTAGGAAACGAGGACTTCTAAGCTCCACCATTAAAGCTACCGTTTCTTCCTTATGCTGATGCTCTGATACCCTACAAGTTAATTTAAAGGAATATATATGCTCAATATGACATGAAATAAATGGAGTTGGAAGGTCTGGAACTATAGCTCTTGTTGGTCGTCTCAGCGCCCTTGTTTTGAGTTGGTTAGGATTAAATTAGACGCAAATTTACTTAATAGGTTACAGTGATGTTGCTACATGTGATGTCTAGTCTTCATCCGAATCCTTAGAGTGAACAGTCAGTACGATCTCTCAACAGATTATTGATTCTGTATTCATTGAACTTAACAATTGAACCTTTGTCTTGAGGATTCAATGGTCTCTCGTACATGAAGAGCCCTGTGATTACACTGTATAGGCAACATGTTGTGCTTAGCTGTTCGGATAATATTGCTCACACCCCAAGCTTGCTCGTAAGCAATCCTGAAATGTTGAACGATGATACATATTTTGCCAAGAAATTTTGAAAACACGAACCAATTTTCTCCCAAAATATTTTGAGGATCTTTAATCAAGACAGCTATAGGAAAATACCAAGTATGCTGAGGTTTATACCATCGTAACCATGCTGACTTCGCTATCCAAGTGCTGCCGCGACGTGGAAACGAAATTCAACGTTTCAGCTCGCTTGCAGCTGATTCATTCCGAAGACATCTCTTGAACGGTGGTCGAAACTTACTTCACAAATAGAGTAATGGACGCATTAAAAATGAGATGTGTCCTGACACATCTCTAAGGAAAATGGAGATACTAAGTATTTCAATAACAAAAGTTTATCAATTTTAGAATGAATGTTAACCTTGAGCACTTATTACAAATTTCAACGTTTTTACAATGGTTTATTCATCGATGGTGTGACGAAACAGTGATATGTAGGGTGTCAAAAGTCTAAGCGTTCCCATTATATTCTCCAACAAATCAGGGGTCCTTTCATCAATATCTTCACCTTAACACAAGAAATACATAATGAGGCGTACTTGACGCTCTAGCTGCTTTGACTTCCGAATAAAGTCGGTACTCAATTTAAAGCAAGCTGAGTTTACTTGACAGTCCGTATGGTCGATGAGGAAATGAAAGATGATGCGCATATCAAGGATATTTTATTTTCGTTATTCAAGTCTTTGGTCCACAGTTCCATTCACTGTGCTGCTTGAATTCCTTTTTGGATAAGTATTAACATGTGAAAAACTAGAGCAGGAAGTGAGAATACTTGTATCCCGAGGTGTATTTAACAATGGATTGTGTGAGGTAAGGATGCAGACATTTTTCAATAGTTCAATAGTGTATAAGTACTTGAAGGGTTAGACAACTCATATTAGAGGGCTCCCTGAAAGACTACAAGAGAGAAAGACATAATGGAATACATGAATCAAACAATTGAAGATATAGTTTCCAAATCCCTCTTAATTTTGAATAGACTTGCTGATGATCAAACATCTTGGAGAATTGCCGCAATCGTAGGGTTGCCTTGAAAGAATTCTTCAAGGGTGACTTCGCTAACCACTAGTCAATAAAGTTCTCTCACGTGTATATTTATTAATTAAGGGGGAAAATGTAGGGGGAAAAAAAGGAATTTGAATACCATTAGCGACGCGCTCAAAATATTTGTTTTTGCGTTTGTAGGATGATTGGTAGGTTTTTAAGATACATTTTCAAATATGTAGTATTTCATCTCATTGCTTTATTACTTTGTATCTACAACAAATAAGATGTTAACTAATATTACCATGTATAATAAATTCGGACGGTTCCTGGCGTAGCGATTTGTGCCCCAAATCTGGAGCTGTCCTGGTTCCAGGATGTTCTTGAGAGGGGAGTATGATTGAGCTCCCGCAAATTGGCATAGGGCACCGCCACTGAAATGAAATCCTCTCATACATTTCGAGTTGAAAATTGAACGAAGTTTATAAAAATTGTGAAATACGCTATCAATATGCCTGATTTTAGTGAAATTCACAATCCATTCTTTACGTGATTCATGTGAGTGTGACAGGTAAGGTTTCCATAATCTTCCCTAAGTTTCATTATTTAATAAATGATCGCGAGGTTTCAGCCATGAGGACTAGACTCAACTTTGCTTTTGGTGAAAGAATCGTGAGTAGTCCGGAACTCGAGGATAAAAAATTTGTCTGGGTTTGGATGAGGATATCTCCAGCTGAAAACCTCACTTAGTACTGAGAGGAGTATCGATCTCTCGCTGAGCAGTTCATTGGCAAAACACGAAAATTATAGTTAATTTGCGCATCACTAAACACCGGTCATATGTGATGCTACGCTCTTAAAATCTCCGGGTGTTGCACGAAATTGGTATCCCACATGTGTCTATTTTATAAGATGACTTAGAAAGCCATATTGTGTGAGTATCATGAAAACAGTAGTAAAATTGAATTTTCTTAGCCATACCATTTCACCATCAATGCCTGTTTCCGTACCACGAGATAAACGAAGCATCATTTCATCCATACATCAGTCACACGTGAAGTAATTCAAGCTACAGCTACATGATTCAAGAAGAAGGAAGAAATTATCACTCGTTCAGCATTATTCCTTCGTTTAAATCGAACATCTATACATCAACTACAAGCAGTGGAAATTTAGGGGGAGGAGAAAATTATGTTTAGTAGGTAAACCTCTTATTTGGAGAGGGTACTAAAATTACAGTCTTACAGAAATTTGCCCTCAAGTTGCATAATATTCCACCAAACTATACATTCCCTTTTATCCCCCGGTGATCTAAACCCAAATGATTCGTCACAGACTAGAAGTCAAAACTTACCTAAGGTACACGTTCACCGTTATTAAATATTTTAAAAAAATATCAATAGCTTGAGTTGAATGGGATACGCCAATTGTGCAATTAATTCCTAACAATTATTGCTCTCGCTCATTGTTGGTTGCAAGGATTGTCCTGGGAGTCCGCTGCGGCGCACTCCACGGAGAGCAAAACCATCTACGTTTAGAAATTGTCCGCAAAAAATGAGCGGTAATTGCCAGCACTGCTGTTTGCGAGTTGAATTACTCGCGATGTAGTGGAATGGCTCAGATAATTCAATTTTACTAGAGTGCTCATGGAACGCACACAATACGGGTCATAATGTCACCTTAAAATCAGACATGTGGAATACCAGTTTTGTGCTATACCCTGTGATTTTAGTAGCACCACGAAGTCACTGGTAAGTAGTGGTGCGCTATTTGGTAATTATTTATTCTCAAAGGAAATGCAGAATTGTATCTCATTCCAGGGGATGTAAATCGGTCTGGTTAGTCCCAGCACTCAAGACTCGGAAAACATTTATTTTACTTTTTCATTTTTATTTAAAATCTATAAATCATCACTGAACATAATTTTCCGAAATCAAAATAACGTAATTAAAAAAAAAAAAATTATTATATTTGGGAAAAGCAATTTGGCGAAAGGATAATTTTTATTTGCTCTTGATGTATACATATAACATTTTATTTTTGTTTTATTTCATTTAATCGACACCCTTCTTTGACCCGTTGGAAGATTCGAACCGGCCACCCCCACCCACCGACTCATTTGGGTCTCCACCCCTGTAGTTTGCTGTTCGGTTTCATTTCTGGTACATTCGGGGCTTTACGTAGGTGAATACCCCGTAATATAAAATGAACTTCGGATCATCCTTGTTCTTTCTACACGGTGCTTTCTCCTTTCGAAATCAAAGATTATCCTTTCTGCCACTCATTCTAACCTTCCAGAAACTAGTGGTACACCACACCTTTGAACTCGTTCTGACCGAACTGATAAGCACTGTTCACGTATCTGATTCTACGGAATGATTACGGTCACCATTGTAATTCCGAACAGATTCACAAGCCGTTAGTCATTTTCCACGTATGTCAATGACATACCAACTTCATAAAACTAGTTCAGGTAGAAGTACAGGGACCGCCTTGTTGAATGTTATAGAATATGCTCGAAATTCTTGTGGGAAACGTAACTATTCTTGTCCTTCTCGATTTTAGCAACGCATTTGATTCAGTTCACGATATTTTGCTTGCAAAAATGAAGACTTTAGGTTTCGGTTGACCTTCAATAAAATGGTATTCGGAATATTTAACCGGACGAAAAAAACTAGTGTTTCGAAATAACACATCATCTTCCCTTTAAACGGTGCGTGGTGTTGCGCAAGGAAGTGTCCTCGGTCCCCTTGCTTTCTTAATTTACGTTAATGACGTCAAGAAATCTCTTAAACATAGCAAATTTCAAATGTACGCCGACGATCTTCAAATTTATATCAGTGGCAAACCGTCTAACATTACTTCAATTGCGCAAAAACTTAACGAAGATCTGACCTCACTCTGTGGGCAACATCTATCGGCCTCCTCTTAAATCCGTCTAAATCACAATGCTTATTGCTTGGTACAAAGAAAACCCTCACTACACTATCAAATTGCACTCTACCCAATATGTCAGTTAATAAGACTTCTCTCGTTTGGTGCAGACACGTAAAACATCCAAGAATTTATATTGAAATCTCGCTAAGATGGGAAACCCAAATAAACGAAACATGTAAAAACGTTTTCTCCACCATCCACTCTTCAAAGCTGCTACGCGTGATCTTTTACTAACAGGAGTAAAGGAAATGCTTATTAAGTCTCTTGTCATGCCGCACTTTGATTACTACTTCCTTTTCACTGACTTGACGGAAAACATAAATCGTAAATTACAAGTAGCTCAGAACTCATGATAATAAATTTATTGTGAAAAAAGCAGTACAAACTGCGTATGACCACGTGGAGGACAATAATACGTAATCCTTTCATTTTTCATCTCGGGAAGTATAAGCATGTGACAGAATTTTTCAAAAAATCCAGAACACTCACACTCGAGGAACGTCGAACGCTGCATTGCCTCTCTCTTCTTTATAAAATAATAAAAAATGAACATTTGACAGTTTTAGCAAATTGTTTTGAATTTTTGAAACTAAATCTCGTGCGAGATTGACATCTCCTCTGTATCCTCGCCATGGCATAACTCTTTATAGTAAATCCTTCACAGTACACACAATACGTTCTTGGAACAAACTTCCAGCTCAACTAAAATCTTTATCAATTTTTTCCTCTTTCAGCCGAGTCGATGGATCTTACAGAGTCGATGGAAAACAATGGCCTTTATTATTCCCACGTTTTGTCTATTTTTTCTCCTTAATTTTATGCTTCTTGCTTGCTTTCTTTCCTTCTTTTTTCCCTTCCATCCTTTTTTCTTTCCTTCCATCTTTTTTTCTTTCCTTCCATCTTTTTTTCTTTCCTTCCATCTTTTTTTCTTTCCTTCCATCTTTTTTTCTTTCCTTCCATCTTTTTTCTTTCCTTCCATCTTTTTTTCTTTCCTTCCATCTTTTTTCTTTCCTTCCATCTTTTTTCTTTCCTTCCATCTTTTTTCTTTCCTTCCATCTTTTTTCTTTCTATATTTCTTTCTTTCATTCTATCAGTACCCTAGTCTCATATAATCTTATGTAATATATAATTTGTAAATACCGTGTAATATGTATCTCGTAAGATATAATCGTATTATATATGTAATTTGTTGATATTGTCATTACGTAATTATTTGCTATGATACCCTTGTTGTAATTTCTGTATTTTGCTCTTGTTTTTATTCATAATTATATTGTACTATTGCTGATTTTAACTCTGGTTCGTCACTAATCCGCCATCCTGGTAGGGGTTTTGCTGGGTTTACTCAATCGCTTAATGTTTTACCGGGATGGTCACTAATATTGCTTCCCAGTTTTAAATTTAGATGTAAATATGATCCTCCCAATTTTAATCTTGTATTTTAAATGTAAATGTTTTAAAATGGTTAGACGGAAGAGCAAACCATAACGTCTGAGTCTCACCAAAATAAGGCACTTTTATAATAATAATAATAATAAAATAATAATAAGTATTATAATAAAACTACGACCTGCGTGTGAAGACATTCTTCAAGCAGGGTTTGAGAAAAGGAGAACTACTCATTGCTTGAAAGACTACTGCAACCACTTCGATAACCACCTGACCCTGTAGTCTGAGTTCGCTCGGCACACTTGGAACTAATTTTTAGAAAACAATACTTTAGACGAGCTCGTATAAATTTTCGTATCAATCGTATAAATTTTCAAGGAGTAGGCTATTGCTAACGAACAAAATGCCTCTCGCAGTTCATTTTGATTATAGCACAAACCACACTTCGTGACATGTGATATTTTGCTGAACACTTCGCACATTGTAATCTGTACACATCTAAAATTTAATTTCGTGGGATCATGAGTCATTCTTCCTCCCCCAAGAAAGAAACAGATAAGCTCCTGACCCCTCCCCTCCTAGAAGTAACCTAACACACCCTTTTTTTCGTACCTTTCGATTCATTGTTTTTTTACGACATAATTTCAGTTGAGACTCATTATGTATACAGTGAAAATTTACAAGACAAATTAGTGTAGAAATGATGTGAGATGACGCTAGTTCCCGGTGGATCCAAAAAGAATTTGCACTGGTGGCAATTGCGGGTCGCGGCAGGTTCTCCCGCTTCCCCTATCTTTCATTCCACCATAACCTTCATTCATCATCATCCACCCCTCATTTGATTCGCGTATCACTTCACATCAATCACTCTCTTCGCCATCATGGCTTCTTAGAGTTCATTGACAGAGCATGCGGAATAAGCTGCGATGGAATACTGCCTTGAGTATTCTCGCCATCATTATGCCGAACGAATACAACAGCAGAAATCCAATTAGAATCCCCAACCTTCCGAATCGATGTTGTAGAACAAATATGTTTCTATGAACAATGAAATATTATTACACCCAGAAAATGACCGGGAGATCGTGCTTTCAAGCCAAGTTGTGTAAGTAACGTACAAATTTACAAACAACAAGTACAGTGTTTGTATTTGTTATAAGTGAGCTTAATAAGGAGCGAGCGGTTACTGAGGAGGCTGCTAGTAAACTACTGAAGAAGAAAGTCGGTCGGCCAAAAGAATCACGGATTACTAGTTGCAAAGAGTCAAGGGCGCACGCCACAGAGAAGTGAACGTAAGAAGACGCTCCGTCAAACAGGCCAATGAGGAGCATTTGCCTCACGGCACATCTTGATCCATTGAGAATTTTTGTATTAGTTTTATTTGCAGTAGAGATCACATTCTGTATAATAGCATTTCATTCTTTGAAATTTGACCACTTTTCCAGTAGTTCTGCTTTTGTAGTGTTATAAGGTTAGTAGTTGTAGCCGAAAATTTCTTTACGTTTGTTGTTAATAAAATTGTTTTGCAAAATGAACATATATGTTGTGTACATCCCTTATTAATGGTATCTAACGATTGTGTCTTTACTCAATCTCCTTTATGTTGTGAGTCTGACCACTAATAACAGTATTTGATTCACAGTCACTCTGCACACATATGTGCTCGTTCAACCAATTTCATATTTACAAGTCAATTTTTTTCCTAAGTCTCGAAGCTACAGATACAATCATTTAGATTTCTGCGTATCGACTCGATGATTATAATTTGGATAACTGGGTTTTGTGTTGCATGTTTTTATAAATACCGAGGGACAATATCGCTCCTTATCTCGGTGTCTCTCAGTACATATTTTTAGGAATATGTGTATCTTCACACATGCAAAAATGGGATTAATTTTTCCACACTTGTCCCACTGTGTTGCATACCATTCATCCATGTTACATCAGTGACATAACTAAAACACAATATCAATATACTACGAAAAAAATTTAGATCTACACACTTATGTAGGCGTTGGTGCCTCCATCCCTCGGAGGCAACCCATCTGTATAGTCACAGGTTCTGAAGGCGGAGACATAACCTCGGGAAGGTCAGGCCAAGGACGCTCAAGTTCCTCGTCTCACCGTCCATACATACCCGGATGATGACCCCATGAAAGATGCAATTCATCTTCTTGGCACACACAGTGAAATAGTACGTCATATTTGTCGTTAGTTGAAAGGAGACACAATACGGGTCGGAACCATCAGATACGACGTCCGACTTGACTATGGCGTCAGCAACAACCCGGGATTTCTGTCAAATTTTTTCTTATATTTTTTTTCCTCGTGATATTTGCTTTTGCATTATATTTTATTTTGTGTCACTCAATATTTCCTCGCTTATGTCATTTTCAAACATCGCTTTTTCTCGAATTTTTCCCGAGGTTCATCACGAACCGTTAACATTCATATTGCACTTACGTGTCCTTAGTATTTGTGACAGAAGGTGAACATTTAGCATAAAGAACGCATAAAAATGGTTTTTTATGTGACTGGGTTTCCGTCTGCGATTTTCTTTTGTAAATATTTATTTTCATTTGCAGTAGTTTTGCACAATATAACCTTCACAGAGAAGTAAGATAACCTGTTATTGTCGTATAAATTTATTTCAATGGTTTAAATTTATAATGACAATATTTTTCCTGCAAATATCTGATTTGTGAACGTACAATTTTGGAAGTGATACATGTTATCAGTTTTCAATGTAAACATTATTAAATGAAGTTAACTGGATACAACTTTGTCGACGTTTAATGGATCCACGTTCTCTCGAAGAATTTTGTGTTTTATGAAAATTAATAAACCATATTCTCGACTACCCGTTATGCTGTTCAGTTTGAAGGGCTGGAGTAGTATTTCGTGGTAGATCCTTGTCAAGTCTCTGTTGCAGCACTTGATATTTATAGAACGAATAACCTTTTCAATCATAACTGGACACCGTTTTTATTGTACTACACATTTTTAAATGTCGTAATTTATCATGGGTGCGCATCCGGACGAATCATACGAGCATACGAGCATGGGACGAATCATACGAGCGAAGTATCATAGGCGAGCTAATGATTTTTCTCATAATTCATTTATTGTTTTCATGCCCATTACTTATCCAGAAGAATTTGTTTAACGGGAACAATGTAGAAACATACATCCCAAAGCCAGCATGAATATTAATTTCCAGAAATCTTTTTTTGCAACCATTAAAATTATTGCATTTTTTTTTAATTCGTGCCTTCAAAGTAACATACTCCTAACCACTATTATGAGGCGGGAAGACAAATTGTCCTACAACATACCCTAAAGTGTGTATATGGGGTTCACCGAGGTCAGAGCTCCGCAGTTTCTTGACCTCTGCTCTAAGAGTACGTGATGTGACCAGCATCTCCTCCTCCTTAGTTGTTCTTCCTACTGTTTCCCTCACCAATGAATACAATACATTAAATATGAGAAAGAAAAGAAATAATGATCGACCGAGCTATATGTTCTTCTAGCGTTTCCTGATGAATGAGGTCTTTCAAATTAATGAGTTCCTGAAATGATACATTCACAGAAAGAAAAACTCTGTCATCGACATAAAATGCTTTAGTGGTAAAGAAAGAGGGGAATATTATTTTTTCTATTATCCGTCCCTGTACTCATCCGTTGCATTGTTTGACTAAATTACGCCTTTGCCGTTATATTATAATTACTTCAACACTTACGTGAATAGTGGTGCCATCTATGATTGATATATGAAAGCTTTAACGTTTAAATACAGTGATTATATATATATATATATATATATATATATATATATATATATATAACTATAATGATTCACTTCACTATAATGATATCTATTGTGTCTCGTTTTACTGTAATGATTCACTGCCACGAGTTACCAGATTCAAATATAATATCAACGACACTGAAGCCAGCGATTCCAATATTCTATTTTCGGGTAGTATCGAGTGAGTATCCGTTACTATTTTCTCAGAATTGGGCAATGGATGCATATAATACTGGGCTGATCTTGGACGATTGAAGAGAAGTGTACTTAGATCAAATAATGAATAGGTGGAATGTTGTTGAATCGAAAGGAAAATTGAATATATATAATTTTATACTGATAATATGAACGTTTATTTTATTTCGCAAAATTAGTTTAGTCACCTGAATAATACGGCAGATACTTTACCCCATCTGCAAATTGTGGGGCAAGTTCCATTCGATTCAATATTTGGCTTAAGCAATGTCAACAAGACAGCAGGAGAGTAATGAATAGTATATGACAATGTGCAATGGGCATAACGTAACTCACGTACAATTGTTTATTACTTACGAGACTCGTCAGAGTTATCATTGTTAGGACTCAAGTACCATCCATTTCAAATAAATGAGTCTAGTGGCTTCTTTTCTTGATGTAATTTTTAAATGAAGTTATCTCGTAAAGGAAAAGGTGGAAGATGAAACAACTCTTTGAATGTACGATACTTTATTTGTGTGATTTGCTCTGTCCGATTACGCAGAAAACGAACGCAGTTTTATGGCACATTTACGTATTGATGTATATGATGTTTTCTTTGGATTACGAGGACTCCGAAAAAAATAGCGAACTTTTTTTTTTGAATGGGGTTCGTTAATATCCTTGATAATCGTCAAGGTGTCAAGTGGCGTTGTGTGTATTGTTGCGTGAAGAGCAAAAACCGAGCCTTGGGGGCAGACACACCAGCTCGTGAGCGAGCACAGAGCGATGTCGAAGAAACAACCCACGCCTACAACGTCGCCTGCGTCCGTCTCTTTTTCTTGCTCGGGAGAAGAGAGACGAAGGAGAAGCGCGTCCCGCCACGCCTTCGCCCCCGCACCCCTCCCCTCTCCCTCACCACCTCCACCTTAGCCAATCAAACGTTGATACCGCTCAGACAAGAGATGAGCGCTTGGGTTACAAATGGCTTATAATGAGGTGTCTCTGCACACGGTGATGCGAGCCCCTTCAAGCAGCCTCTTCGCTTGAATACGCACTTTGGTTGTCGGCAATCAACGTTTAGAAATGATCCACTCTGCACTTACGCACTTTTTTTTTTTTCATCTATGCGTCGTATACATATTCTGTAGAACGTCGATTATCCGATTTAATGTAGATAGGGATGGTTCGGTTAATCAAAATTCACCTTATTAGGTGGTGTCTTTCCTGATAAAAGTTCACTAAAAAAATAATTTGAGCGAAAAATTCGTCAAATAAGATGAAATTTGTTTTCTAGTACTGACTGGTCTTTGAATGTGCAGGTAATAGTAACATCGACATAGTCGCGAATGCGTTAGTTATTTTTTTTCTTTTTGTGACACGAGTTCGAATAATCGAAAGTTTGGATACTCACATCCGGATAATAGACGCTATACTAGAACTAATTTAACCAGTGCTTTATTCTCGGGAAAAATTAACCGATATTTACTCGCCTCTTCTATATGGAATAATTAATTAAGTGGCTACTTTCTCTTTTGTGTCATATTTACCAGGTAACTGGTAGCAGTAAATTAGTTAAAACTGAAAACAGAATAACGTAATACGTAACCCAATCTACGGACCAAAATAATACTGAACCTAATCCACATGAAGGAATTTCCCAAAATTAAGCGGCAAACACGGATGAAAAAGTAGTCCTATCGTACTGGATTGATCTATTTAATGATACGGTGAATATCTATAAACAAGAATAAACCAATCGAGACTTCATGCCGCCATAAATCGAACATCAATCTATGAGGACACACGTTTAAACCATAAAATTTAAAATTAAAAGTTAAAAGTTTTCCACATTTTTTCAATCCTAAGTTTACTAATTCGCATACCGTAGCGTATCGGAGAGAACTGGCACAAAATAGTCCTAGATTTACAAGAAATGCAAGCCTTTTTCTGTGGAATGTTTTGTTTTGAATTATGAAACCAACCAATACCTGTTCATTTGGAGGTGAAAGAATCCATCCTTAACAAAGTGAATTATGGATCGGTCACGTCGTTATTGGCAATTAGAATGTTAACAAAGAATTGTTGAGAATTATTTCTCTCTTTACTTAGTTTCCAATCGCATTTGTAATATAATGGATTTTTATGAATTAATTCTGCAGTTATCTTAACATTTTCGCTTAATGGGTGAAGACATTCCACGCTGTCCTATTGACTGCTACATCAATCTATTACACTAAGCTTGTTAACGCAATTATCTCATCAAAAGTGCCTAAATTTCAGATTGAAAGAAAACATTATTGTAAATATACAACATTTTCTAGGTTTGCACGAGAGTGTGATATATGATCGCATATGATTGAGTGGATAGCCGTTTTGGATATGAACAACAATTTTATTTGTTTGTTTTAAAAATTAAAGTTTTTTCCGTTTGGGGTTACTTTTTGTTGTGCTGTTGCGAACTTCACTGACAAATTGATTTTACACAATGTAAAATGAGTAATATGGTATTAACTCCGCGTCTTATTGTTTGATATCCTAAAACATCATTACACCTGAACTTCGAATACGATAAGAATAATTGATGAGATATTGTAACCATAAACAAATTGTTTCACAGGGAACATAATAAAACTCACAAAACTGAACTTGATTATCAATAGTTTCAGTTTTCCAAGCAATTGGAATATGGAAATATCGACTGCCCTAAATTATTATTGATTTTCTTTTAAAGAGTTTTAAACTATTTTTTTTACTTATTGCCATTCTTATCTCCTCGCTTCTTATTTATTACGTTATGAAACACGACGCGTCACTTCTCCCCCAAATTTAATGTTTTTAATTTAATGTTTTGACCGCATTTAATGCTTGGAGGTTAAGCAGTGTCACTCGGTGGCAAAACAGAAAAACTTGTGTGACCACCACTATAGCAAGACCTTAGAGTGTGTTATGAACGATATACCAGCTTCAATATTTCGTAAACAAAAATATGTTGTTTGTATATCTTATTTTAAATATAACATGATAAATTGTTGAAGATACGTTAAGGATAGGAAAACGATGTCTCTGATTCATTGACTCTAATGAATCAACACATCTTACGTTGACAGGATAAATTCATACTACGTTGTTAAAAATTATTTAATTCACATGAAATAATATCACTTTCAATGATTCACATGAAATCATCTACATAGTTAAAAAAATCTCCGAAATTAATAATTCCACAAATTTACAATTTATGGACGTATATTAGTTTCAGCCTATATGCATCACCATTTCGAATTGAACATTCTTGTGGGCACTCTGGTTTTGTCTGCGACTGTCCGACCTTAAGTGAGGAGGTTACCCCTACCGACACATAGCCTGCCCGGAGACGGCGCGCGGCCGGGACAAAGAAAAAACATTAAAAACAAAAATAATACAAAAAGAAAAAAAAAGAACGCACGAGTTATGTAGAGTTGTTTGAAAACCTTGAGCCATGCTTGCTACGGGGATGACCTTCGTCCGCGTCGGTCGATGAAGGAAACAAAACAACGACGAGAACACTTGAAGGTGGCGAGAACGAGGAGACGACGACGAGAGAAATAAAATGAATGGGAGGATCTCGTAAGGTGCAAGGAGATAAAGAGAACGATGGCTGGGAAAGAAAGAAGAGAGTAGTACATCGATGTGAGGTATAGATGGCTCCACGGTTGTCCTGTTTGTTTTCTAATGGGGAAGATGATGGAAAAGAATTTTCTCATCAGGGGAGCGGGCGGAAATGGAGGTGTGCCTTTGAGGTCGATAACCACATAAAAGATCACGTGCTTCATTTAAAGCTTAAGAGGAGGATAGGACTGTACTTGGATGGGATGGTGCGTTTACTCCTCGGATCACTCACGGGCAAATCTCTGGCGCTCTCTATCTACATAGTTTGTGTAATACACTCAATTCAGATAGGCGATACGAAATGAAAGGCAAATAACATGTTGGTTCCAGAAAAAAATTACTATAATCATGTCATTCAAGTATCCATTGTTTTAGTTATGAATTATTAATTGAATTGATTAGTGGGAAGAATCAAATCTGATGTTTGTGGATGATGCAGGAGATTTATAACTTCTTTAAGGCATTGTTCGATGGTTAGAGGTTAACTCAAAAATTGACGGGAATAGTAGGTGTAAATGTATGCGTCACCAATGCAATGAATAATAATTACTCTTTTTTTTTCATCTGATACCGAAATCTATGTATAATTATTTTTACCTGTTTATAATGGTATGATTTGTACAGTTTACTATATTTATTGTGAACTTTAAAAGTGACTTTTAATTAATAACGTGTAATTCTCTCCTCGTATCCTATTGTTTCAGTGGTTAAATGTATAATGGTTGTACCTGTCCTTATTTCTTAATTCAATTCTCTATTTCGCTTTACGTATATTAAATTCTTCACTAGTTTTGTTTAACTTAGAGTATTGTGTTATGCCCACCGTGTCAAAACAATCAGGTAAATAATAGATGTAAAGTTACTATCAATCCAATTATTTCAAACGAGTACGGGTTCGTGATGAACTATTATATATAGTAATTTATATTACTTGAGTATTCTATATTGTAAATATATTATATCCTAAAAATTTGAAGTCTCCTTGATCGTTTCGAAGTTAAATCTGTAAAAATACACTCTCAAGAAAACAAATAACAGTATCAATTAAAATGTTCTCGAAGTATATCATGGGTTCCAATCGTTTTATGAAGGCAGGATTTGTAAGCCTTGCAGTGTGTGATTAATGATTTTGATTATTTTTTTTATTATACATATGATAAGACAAGTGTTGGGCTTCTATTATATTAAACACTGAATTTTCAATTGTGAATGATAATCATCTAACGTTTACCTGCAAAAACAAACTTAGATAAATCTCTTTTGCACAAGACGGTACTTCATCCTGTAAACTTATCATACTACTTTTTATTCTTTAACTATTTTTGAATTACGGACACTGCTTCCGGTAAATATGTATATTTTAAAGAAACAAATATATACTTCATATATTTTCGAATATTTACTTACAAATAAATCGTACAATAATTGTATTACTTGTGAACTTTTTCTTGAGAACAGTTCAAACGATAGGGGTGAAATTCATAGTCTATAGATAATTCGGGATAAAAAAGCGAAAAAATGGAAAAGAATGATTTTGGCAACAAATGACGATGAAATTGGAAAAGGAGAGGCATATTCCCTTATACTGTCTAAACGGTTAGTGATAGGTGACAACTTTGAACGGCAATATTCCCCGCCTCAAAGATTTCAACAAAAAAGTCCGCGACAGAATGTTACTGGAGAATGATGTGGTCTGTAGTGGCATGCGAAACACCGTATCACTGAAAAATACCCCACTCATCTTTCCAATTTTAACTCATAACAAAATGATCTAAGCACTAAGCAACCTACAAAGCAATAAAAATATAAGAAAACCGAAAAACAAAAACAAAAAATCCAAGTGTATTATAATTACCAAACGCAAGTACACATGTGAAAGATCAGTCGGATTAAATATAATTATCCTTACAACGTTATATAGAACACTCCTGACAATATCTGATCAAGTATAGGTGAAATTAATTATCTTCCACCTTACACTCTGTGTAATTGCCTTATAGACTGATCCAAAATAGGCGCCTTCAAGACGACTCATATTTGCGTAATAAAATTTCGCTATATCTCGAATACTGTGCGAAGCGACCTGTACGCACAATTAAGTGAAGAATGAAAATGCTTATATTCATATTTTGGATTTTTAATATTAAGAAACCGGAAGTGGAGCGCGGTGTGTAATTGAAGTCGGAATGACCTGACCAGAAATAGGCTTCTATTCCCAACGCATTCAAAGTCAAATGTGAAGTTTGGTTTCGATGCATCAATTCGTTCGCGAGTTATCGGGGGAACAAAATTCTTAACAAACATACATGCATACACACGTACGACAGTGGACATAATAGCCAAAATTTGAAAATAGTACCTATGGAGCCAAATTGCAATGATCCGAAAAGATCTCGAATTTTGTTTTAGACCGATTACAATACTTCCCTTATACATTCTGGAAAGTAAAGAATCATGTAATTAACACCCCAGAGAAGCTCAGTTGTACAGATTTTTGTATTAATAACTGCAAAGTTCAAACCTGGTTAAAAAAATAAATTTAGTTGGAAAAATATCAAATACAATTTATATTTCCGAAATCATTTTCAAAACCACTGTGACGTTTAATGTAAATAAAATTGCTGAAGTGAAGCATTTATCCACATGAGCAGAAGCATTTTGATTTTCACTTAAAGTAATGTGATGTATAGTTTACAAACAATCTAAAAAATAAGTCATGCGTACTTTATGATCGCATTCGACCGCCATCGTTTTGTATCGGAAAACAAGCCTACTTTGAAGAATGATGTAATGTTAATGTGACGTGCCTACTACCATTATATGCAAAACTCGTGTTAGTGTGACGATTTAAAAACTGTATTTTTTGACTACCATAAACAATGACAGAATAAGAGGAGAGCGCCATATTGATATATTTCTTCAAGAATGAAACTATTACTCAAAGTATGAAGTGTACGTAACGATAATTGGAATGGTATGACGTACATAAGCGAGATATAACAAAAGCGAGACATGATAACGTAAGTCAGACATAACGAAATGTGAGACAAGAAGAAGATACGAAACAAGGCGGAAGAACAGACGAAGTGACAATAAAGAGCACGGGAAATAACGGAACTAAACTCCAATTACCTTGTAAAGACAGTATTATAGATACCTGATGACAAATGCGAATAAAAATAATTAAAAGAACTATGTATTCGTTGAGGCCAAGTTTGGACCATGATAACGAGTGCTAGCGACGTCCAATTCTACGTGGGTTTAATTTCTTCACTCATAGTGCAATATTTCGGGGGAACACCGTCTAGATACAATCTAGAATGTCGTATCAATCAGAGAGGATTCACTGTCTATCATCTCCGCTATATGAATTGAGACACTGAAGTGTAAATCTACAAATTTTCTGGCTCCGCCTTGAATCGAACTCGGTGCATCTTCGTGGTAAGCAAGACCACTAGCAGAGGGAACAAGAAAGCTGTATTTTGAAGTGTTTTAAAAAAGTTTTGAGCCCTGTCTTCCCGGAAAGAGTACGGCGCGTGTTTTCAATGACGCGTGGAAACTATCCAGTCCATGAATGTGTAGCATCGGAAGCGCAGATCATAGCACATAGACGTTCCTTCTCTTTCTCCTTTTCCTCTTCTGAAGATGGTGATGCTACGGCGACCGCAGCGGCGGCGGCGGCACGAGTGTTTCGTGTGACGGATTGAGAGCCATTAGCACCAGGCAGCGCACCTTGTGAAATCGGTTGCTGCCGCTGAGGAATTCATTCGGACGACGACCTTGTTCGTCGCCCCTGGCTGCCTGCCTGCGTCCGCCGACGCATCTACAGGTGGAAACGAGCTCGCTCTCAACCCTCGACGAGAAAATCGCCTCGAACGAATCGAATGTTTGTCATATTTCGTCTTACGACATTCGATACCGCTTAGTACTAGCTGAGATCTCGCAACCTTACTCGCGGCAGGTTTCTAAATATCGCGAAGAAATAATCGTTCTTTAATCCTCATTGATATATATAGAAAATATTTGTCATTTTCCATTGTAAAAAATCACGCTGATAAACGAAACGGAGAACCTGGACGTACAAAGAGGCTGGTCAACAAATCGCAATACGTGGTAATTATTACTACGTGAAAACCAGGAAAATGAAGAGAGACATGGGAAATACGTCCACCGAGAATCTACACGAAACTTATTTAATGCTGTATTGATCATTATATTTTAAATCTAGCAAATAATATGAAAGATATCGAAGTACATTCTAAACTTCCTTCATTGTTGTGGCCAACCGTATGTTATGTGTATTCCTGGGTAGTGGATGTTTTAATAACACCTCTTTCGACAATTCACATTTGTTTTATATAGTATTAAGATGTGTTTGTGTAAAAGATAAAAATCGATTGTAGAAACGATATAATATACAAATGTCAAATGAATATTTCTCAAATGATTATTTTTATTTATGAACATATTTCAATATAACTTGTTTTAACAAAAGAAACAAGTAACAAAACCTTGAATATGTTCACTATTTCTAATCATTTTCTATATTAAAACAATGACAATTATGTTCTGCTGAATAATTTTCATTTACTTTCTTTTTTTTTTTTGAAAAATAAACTATGCCAAAAATGTGATTCTTCGTACTAATGTGTCTTTTAGAAGAATTCCATTGTAAGAAATTCAGGACCAACTTGATCCTTATTTTGAAAAAATGTTTCTTTTATCTTTATTTTGTTCTTTATTGTGTCGTATTGGATTTTATCCATGAAAAAATGAGACACCTTAGTACGAAGGTTTGAGGGTAGTGTTCCTCAAATGTAAATGAAAGTATACGTCTAAGAAAATGGAGATAAGGATTTACACGAATATAATTATTTTGAGGCTGGTTGGTACACTTACCCATTAAACAAGACAATCCAAAATTCAATTTTGAGAAAATTATTCTACGATCTTGAACTATTTGCTAAAATGTTATCCCGAGTTTTTCTCCGGTTTTCCTTCGGGGTATTAAATACAGGTGGATTATATATACAGACTCTGTAGGCTCTTGCCTAGGGTGGTGGTCTCATTAACACTATTGTTATATTTAACCTCGAATTTATAGCCATTTTAATAATTTCATGTTATGAACAATATTTTCCTAATAATTTATAGATTTGATTTTTTAAATAACTTTTCTATTTTGTTAAATATAAATTTGTTGGTATTCTGTTGATATTATAAAACGTAGGTAAGTTTCATTATTATCTTCTGAGTGTGCTGAAATGTTAAATCCGTCTCTGCCTTAAGACGCATGATCGGAATTGATGGGAAGGTCCCTTGTAGGAATGGGGTGGAGTGAACTATTTTATTGAACTCCACTCGGTCATACGTAGTTTGTTACCGCTTTTTTTACAATTAATGAATTAAACATATTTATTTATAATGAGTGTACATCAGAGAGAGTTGAGTGCCTCCTCAGAAAACTCATATTAGCCTTTCAAAGTCAATCATGGAAGATACATTACATTTTTGTTACTGTATTGTAACAAATTGCTCACCTCATCAGTTCCGTAAATATATTATAATTAATAATAACGTAACAAGTGCAGTATTATATAATAGTACAAAATGGTACCATTAAAGATAAAAGAAATAAAGTAAACCAGGCGCGACGGCCAAAATGGATTCTGTGCCAAAGACGGACTCAATATATCAATACTTCTGTATCAGACACATCTCAAACGTGTATATCCGTCAACATCTAGGAAAGGTTCTTTTTTTATCTTCCAAGAGCTCTTATTTTTAAGAAAGAATTCACCAGCGAAGCCCGTTAACTCCGTCTTGGAAGACATCAGATCGGTATCTACCGTGAAAAATACAACGCATTTACAGACGTCCGTGCGAAAAAATGAAGTCTCTCCACTGAATTAAGAGGTGCTTGTACAGTCTGAGCAGAGAAAATGTTCATATAACCCCGTAAAGGGTCAAACGAGTTCTATTAAATATTTGTAATCCACGAATAATTTGAAACACGAATCTACATTTAACCGTTTTTTTTATTGTTATCCTTGTTATCATCTATTACTATTTTCAAAACCTGCAGTTGGATTCAGGTTACAGTACAAAAGCAGTTAGAACTACGTATCACCACGTAGCGGACCATAAACTAATTTATTCTCCGGAAGCAACCAAGGGACCATCCCATCAATTCCGATCAAGGGCCCTAAAACAGAGGCGGATTTAATAGTTCAGACTATTTCTAAGATAAGAATAAAAATTGTTTGCTATGTGTTGTAATATTAACAGAATACGAACAAATATGTATTTAATAAAACATAAAAATGTTATTTCACAAGTACATACTATTATCAAAACTATAATTTGCCTGACTGGAACAATTTGCCTGCGTAAGTCGTGGGAGCGCTATCGGGTTCAGCAACCTCTCTCAAATTCAAAAACGTTCTAAGAAAAGGGGAATAGACAATTTAAGAGAATTAGGAAGGTATGGGAAGAATGGATACGTTAATGTAGATGGGAAGCTAGTGGAGTAATAGTGGGTAGTGAAGTGAAGTGATACGAGGGAAATAATTGATTAGGAAAGGTGGGAAGGGAAATGTGAAGTGAAATGCCCGTAAGGGGTAAATCGAGTGTTTGGGTCATCAGTGAAAGAAAATGTGCAGTAAGTTTTTTTAATCAATTATTTAGACATTTCAGGATAAAATGTTTTTCTTATATATTTAATACTTTAATATGAGTTGAATCATACAGTTTAATAATTTATTTACCAATTTTTTATTTCAGTTCTCTGTGATATGTGTTTTTGTATTGTATTTTCTTTTATACTGCCACCGGGTAAGATATGCCCAATTACAGTAAATAAATATATAATAGATTATTCGGAAAATATAAATGAGAACTATTAAAATAACTCTAAATTCAAGGTCAATTATTATATACACCGACGTCCCTAAGCAGGGAAGTGTTGAAATATTAGGTTCTTGTAGTCAGCTGCTATGTAAGAGACAGAGTCCGCTTTGTTTACTTATATATTTATTATATATCTTTTGAGTGAGGTTCAGGCCACGATGCCTGCCTGCTCTTCCACCTAACCGCTGGACTAAGGAGAGGGAACTGGGAAGGAGAGATGTTGGGTTGCCGGAGAATTCATGGTACTGAACCGATATTTGTCTGGAGTGGGTGAGGGAAACCCCAGCTGAAAACCTCACCTAGTTCGGTCGAGCAGGGTTTGAACTTACGCTCTACTGCTCGTGGGATCGTGGAAGCGAAGACGCTGTCGAATACTTTGTAACCTATTTGCTTAACTAAAGAAAATTGAAACTCTTTAGAATTCTGTTCAAGATTTGTGACGTACAATTGTGAGATGGCATTGGTATTCATAATCTTGGATCACAATCTATGATTACAAAGTTGGAAATATTCAGCCGCAGACTAAAATCCTTGTCTTCAAACGTTGTCTTGCGGTTAAAAGAAAAGATATTAAATGATCGCAGAAAACTGCGCAACACATTTCACAAATTATTTGATTTGAATAATGTTATTTTCAACATCAAGGATTGGACGATTATGTAAAAAATTTTTTACAAGAACATTTCAAATTATTTGTTTATTTTTGACATAATCTTTATTGAAATATTGAATTACTTTTCCTCAAACTAGCATTTAGCGTTGGATGTAGACATCGAAATTTAAGCTTATCTATGGAGTGCATTAACAAACTAAGAACAAATTGCTGAGTTGTCTATAAATTGCGTACCAAAAAATTACAATTGTTTTACACACTCCATAAAACTCCGGGTTCCTCTCATACCTCTCACTACCTAATAATTACATAGTTTAATCTTCCTTTCCTCCGTTACGAATATGTTTTTTTTTTCTTTTCGATTCCAGTGGGGAAATTTTTGATATTTTGACATAATTGTTCGTTCCTCATTGCTCTGTGCTCTGGGTTGAGTTACATAAGTTGCAGAGACAAACTTGAAGGAAAAAAATGCTCTGTAGTACACACCCTATGAAACAGCACTACGTAACATATTGCATAACACCACCCCCTAACCCGTCGTAACGCAAAGCAACGGTGTCAGACACCTCCCCTCTCCCGCAGGGTGAGTCACTTAATTTATTGACGACCCGAATGGTTCAAAACTACCACAAACGAGAAAATCATTTTGCAATACAATTTTCAAGAAATCGGGTGAGCTTTTGACGCAAAATTATTTCTTAACCAAAGATTTACAAATAATTACCTGAATTCATGTGGGTGTGAGCGAAAAAACAGCGGAAGTCAATATTGCCACGATACATATTTGCCATCGTCTTGGTTTGATAAGGAATGCATCTTTCATAAGGAATACACGACTGTATCTCCGGAAATCTTGAGGCTAGAGAAACGAACTAAATCGGGTACTTACCGGAGAGCTTATATAATCTTTTCTTTTTTAATTGGATGAAAAAATAAATTGGCTCGCTCACAAAAGTAAAACTTCACTTTTAAGAAGTAATAGAGTACCGTTCACGAAATATGATCTTGTGTGAGTGGTCTAAAGCTTCATAAAATTACAAACTTCCAGTAAAGTTCATTCGGATTACTCTAGCGTTCAAACTCATCGCCCTGAAAGACGAGCCAAGTTTCTTTCATATGTTCTTTTACTTTTTGGCATCGTAAAATGTTTAAGTGAGATTCAAGAATTTATCTACAATGTGGTCGAGAAACTATTTGCTCTGCGAAATGGAGTAACGAAACTTAAATATTTCCATGATCGGGATATTCTTTATATATAATAAGAAATATAATTAATTCTTGCGTTCGTGTAAACTTTAATGAAGTTTAATAACTTAATTAGTTTAATAATGCAAACGTTTCGATAGCGAACGCTATCTTCTTCAGGACTACAAAATATTACATAACATATAAGATAATCCAACACTTGGCAAATTATAGAAACAATTTAACAAACACCTAGCTCCAAAAAGTACTCAGAACACTAAATTCTCTATATTTACATAACCACTAAATAACCCACCAAATTTAATTAACACATCAATGATCAACCACCATTGTACAATCCAGCTATTACACCACATACCTTAGTCATTCCTCAGTAATGCTTCATGATTTATAATAAATTTATTGTCAAAAAACAGTACAGACTGCGTATGACCACGTAGAGGACAATAAACTAATTTACTCTCCGGAAGCAATCAAGGGACCATCCCATCAATTCCGATCAAGGGCCCTAAGGCAGAGGCGGATTCAAAAATTTCAGCAAAAGTTCCTAGATAAGATAAAAAGTTAGCTGCGAGTTATAATACATATATAATGTCAATATGTTTGTAATTTAACGCAAATATGTTTGTAATTTAACATGTACAAGTTATTATCGAACTATAGATTATTCTGAGTATAGTGTTTAAAAATCATAAGAGTTGAAAAAACACTAAATTCACGATTTATTGTTACAATAAACACGCCCCTAGACAAAGCCTAGAGAACCTGTATAAGAAATCCGCCTCTACCCGAAGGAAAAACGGAGAAAAACCCGGGCCAGGACGGGAAAACCCTGCATTCTACTGCATCAACTCCCACACGTGAAGCGTAGCCCTGAAGAAGACAGCGTTCGCTATCGAAACATTGGCGTAGTTTAATAAAGTTTTCCTAAATGTAAGTCTTAGTTATATTAAATATTGCCAATTTAGTTAATAAAACTATGCTCTAAAATTCGTTCCATTTTTATTATATTATGTCTTACGGTGAGATTCTGGTCATGATGACCTCTTTTTCACCTAACCGTTACTTTGGTGACGGAATTGAGAAGGTGAGATGTTGGGTTGCCAGGTAACTTATGATACTGAACTTTGTCTGGAGTACAGAAGGGAAACCTCAGCTGAAAACCTCACCTTGTTCGTCCGAGCTGGGTTTTTACTCAGTGCTCCTCCGCGTAGCGGTATAGTGGACACTACCACTACATCAACGCAGTTTACAACTGCTTTTTTTTGACAAAGTTTATTTATTTATTTAAAATTATCAGTTATTCGCATCGATGGGGGTAAAAAATGTATTTTTAAACTGCACAGTAATCTTATTTTTTACTGTACTGAGTTGCTGTAACCTATTATATCATTACATTTTTTTCAACTGTAATGTTTTTTTATCCGGACCGGGTCCTGTCCCAGTTTATCCGTATAATTGGAGTGCTATGTACGTTCATTGTCTCATGTGAGAATTAATCCATAATGCGATCCCATCTCCCTCGTATTGGTAAAATCTGTCAGTTTTAGTGAAACGACGCTTAAAAAGTGGCCACAGCCAATGAGTTCTTTACAATCATTGAGCCAAGTTTTTGAAGCAGGCCGTCTCGGCGTTTGGACGGTCATTAATTTCGATAACTGGATGAGCTGTTAGTTGTATTGCTTCCCTTGACGCACTTCTTGCGTTGGCCAGCGCTTGCTATAATTTACTTTCAATCGGAACTCAGCGGAGATCGGCCACGCGCAAAAAAAGTTCTTTTCTTGAAAAGGATGCGAAGAGGTCGAAATTTCATTAGCTTAAATGGTTGGCTCTCTCAATTGCCAACCTAAAATATCTGTAGATTGGTTGTTAAAGAGAGAGGGTGAATGTCTTCATCGATTTTACTTAACATACATTAAATCTGTAATAGAACTGTCTCCAAGCAACGAGAAATGTCTTTTTCAAAATCCTATCTTATTCAATTAATGAAATTGAAGCTACCAATGGGAGAATGCATTTTAAGTTGATTAGTTATAACAGTATCGTAAATATAAATAAATTTCATTTATTTAAAATATAATTTGGTTTTTAGTGTGCAATGTAGTATTCAGTTACACGTTTTCTGATACTTCCGAGTTTGGTTTTGGGATTATTACAACTATTGGTACCATTAATATCGTCAAAGTTTATGGTTGAGGTGAGCTCTTAAACATTTGTCTAAATGAAATTGAATTCGTCGAAGTGGTATCTCTTCCAAATTATTAGTGTATCAAATTAAGGAATTATTTGATATGTACTAAATCTGCACATAAGGTCAAGTGGTTTGAACCTCTTCAGTCTTCTGGTTTCGTCACTGTTGTCGTGCATGCTGAGGGCCAAGGGGTTGCTCAATCTATTCTGGTATTGTGTGCTGAGTTCTGAAATGGATGTGGATACTGTTGGAACCCGTAAATCTCTCAGAACATACTTAGAGATGTACCGTGGTGCGTTGGTTAGGAGGCGGAGGGTTTTGAATTGGAATTTCTGAAGAATTAAAAGATTTGAGTGACTGGCTGTACCCCAAAGTTGTATTCCATAAGTAAAAATATGTTTTAATGTGGTTTAATATGACTGCTAAACAATACTTTTTTTCTTCCAGGCTTTTGCTAATGACATCTACTACGTTAACGGATTTTGCTATGCACGAGTTCTATGGTTGAGTGGTTCTTCCGTAAGTGAAACTGATGTGGAGGAATTATTTTTCATTCGTCTTTTACAATAGGGATAAGTCTTGTTTACAGAAGTTTTTCAAACACCTTTGATAAAATGGGAAGTAAACGTATAGATGTTTACGATGTTACGTTATGGGAAGGTTAACGAGGTTTGGGTGTAACAATAATTGTGAAAATTTCCACGGTAAAGGAAAGTGTCCAACTCGTTTAATTGCATTAATCATCTAAGGTATCAGGGCTATAACTTTTTTTTTACAAGCTTTTCGCGATATTTTCCATTATTGAGTCAAATCCGAGAGCTTTTTGTAAGGCAAGATGATTTTAATATGTTTTTGTTTTCTCTCGTAGAAAAATAATTTACGAATAGTGATAACAGAAGAGATTCTTCTAAAGATTTCATTATTTCTTCATTTGCCTCTGACTCTGCCGGAAAATGTTAGAAGACTTTTCCCAATTCATTTTTAGTTTGCGATTATACGTAAAAATTCCTCATCTTTCTCGCGTAAAATATTTCAACTCTCAGTCGTGCCCTGGATGGTGGGAACAAGTTCTTTAATACTTTGTTTTGTGACTAATATTTTGTTACACCCATCGATTTAACCGCGTAGAACACTTTATCACCAAGGAGTGAACCAAAAAACTCTTCAAAGGGAAAAATGGGATACGGGTGGTCTTTAGATGTGGGTGAGTTTTTCATCTCAGTATCTGGAGTGGACTTTCTTCAGTCTGTACACGCCAGACTAGCTTTCTCAGACATTTCTGTGATATTTATGGGTGGTGCTGAAACCTCCCAACTAGGGATTGTATAAAAATAAACATGACAGCAAACTAAATTTCACGACTATACGTTTCAAAACACAAAAGTTACGTTGAGTTGAAGGAGGTGCGCACATATTTTGCCTTTCAGTCTAGATTCATAGATTTAAATCTGATAGGAGTTATGATGCAAATTATCGATTAAACAGAGTAATTTTTAATTTTCTAAAGCAGCATTAAGCTTTTCGACTAATACAGCTTGTAATATTCTGATACATTAACTTTTGTTGAATTTTGCACTTGAACCATTATTTTTCTAACTTGTGTTAGAGATATGAAACTCTTTAATGTAACTTTAACAATTTTCAATGTTTGCCTTCCAGATCTTCAATAAAATTTGTAAAAATGTGTTCACAGTGTTATAAGTAATCTTTATATCACAAATTTTATATTCAGATTTTTAAATTTCAATTCATACTTCATGCATTTCCCACAAGTTTTAGGAATGAACCACTATTTGGACCACTATTTTTCTAAACTCTTCAACTGTTCTTCTCAGAGACCGTAACGTGAATGTGCGAACGGTAATCTGATACATTAAAAATGTTTTTGTTGCATAGTTACATAAAGCACACTCATGTTTTAGTTCAATTGCAGATAAACATACTGTGTTATTGTCTTGGTATCCAAGACATGTGCATTTTGTGGTATGGGATAATACAAATTTATACGCTCTGTTGCGGATCTATGGTGGCGGGGGTGGGCTAAGGGGGCTACGTTCTTAAACCAATAAGTAGTGTATATTGTATACACCTGATTTTCCATAATCAGTGGAATATGACAAGTAATAATATTTATCAACTTCAGTTTTATGTTAAGAGATCAGGTCCAATGGGGGGGGGGGTTGGCTAAGTGGGATATAGGTTATGAAAAATCAGGTGTATACAATCTACAAGACTTATTGGTTCAAGAACGTATACCGACAAAATGCTGACAATTCATTACCTTCAAGTTCTCCGAGTTATGCAATTGCTGACGCATGCCATTTTTATTATTTTATTATTTGTATAATATGGATATCAAGCAAAACTTATCTCTTGAGTACAAAGTCTTTTATACCTACATAAAAATGTTTAAGTGTTTTTTTTATTGCTGAGGCTGAGTGTCTCCAGTTTTGGTAGAATTAAATATAAAAAAATACAATCAAGGTAAGCATTACCATCCACAACATTGACATTGCACATCCGTGTCACCGTCTAACGTGTCTCATTGCCATCTGCTCTCCAACAAGTTTTAATTCTAAAACCATTCTTATTTTTCTGAGTTATCAGTGAGTTGCCTTTTAACGGGGGAGATAACTAGTTCAAATAAATATTTTTTCAGCAATTTAGTCCCAAATACAACTTGTAGTGTAAGAAAACAATTATTTCAGATTTCAAGTATTATTGGGTTTTTGTCTGTTTAAAAACTCCTTTCAAATGAAGAATACATTCTTTGGCGTTGAAAATATAGGTATGAATAAAAGGTAAGGTCTCAGGTACGAATAACAAAATTTTTCTAGTTATTTTTGACATGTTACAAAACACAATTTTCACTTGCTTTTCCTGTGAATGATTGTGTGATTTTTTGTTTACATTTTCCCATTGTTTTCTTCCACAAAAAAGATTCTGCGTTGATGTACATACATTTCAGTGGTATGTTCTCGTTCTCAGACGCACGTCATGATTCAAAATTTTAATCATACCCGAAAGCCACATTTAACTTTCATAGAGTGTTCTTTCTTATAATATTCTCAAATGAGAACCACCGTATCATGAAATCCTGCTTTTCTTCCGTACGATGCACTTTATTTTGAAATCGGATATTCTTCTAGTTAGATCATAGGACACCCATCCTTTTTTTTTTTTTGAATGTGGTTCTCATGCTCTTCCAGTACACCTATGTATTGAACCATAAGCAGTGCGCTTCCGATGAAAGCAGTCATAATATTTACTCCATCACATTGTAGAGTTTAATATAATCATCAATTGAATATTCATTTAACTCATCATTGAAATGAATATAGTTCAGTAGTTTATATAAGAATTACAATCGCATTTGCTAGTGCAGTTCAATTACTTAGAAAGAAGCAATCATTTAAGGTCGTTAATTAATTGGAACCGTGTTCACCCCCAGAGGTAGGAAACTTTCGAGTGTTGATAACGACCTGAACACACACAAGTACCACGCCCTCCTCTGAAATTGATAACTCAATAATTAAGAACCATTAGATTAATGAAAAACGTTTATGAGTGCATTCTTTGCAATATCTTGGCTCCAATGAATGTATTAAATTAGAAGGCGTGGTTTGAATAGTCCTACAACTCCAAGGGAAAGAATAATATTCTTGGTAGTTTATTCAGTTGTAAATAGCAAAATTGTTATTTTTAATTGACAATTTTTTTTCGGAGGTGACACAATGACGAAAAGCATTTAACGAGAAAATGGCAGAGAGTTGAGATCGATGTAAAATATTCTAAGGGACAGAAAAATAGTCCCAAAATTTTACAAAGGTGTAGGAAATATACCTATAAGATTCGATACTTGCTTTGTCTAACGCTTCCATTGTATTAGTTGATAAAATTCAGTAATATGTCGTGTAAAAATGTGAACGATATAGTTTGTATTTCAGTTGAACCCTCGGGCAAGGATGATAAAATGCAAAGTGAGGAAAGCAATTTTTTAATCGTTTTATCTTTGAAATTTAATGGANATATATATATATATATATATATATATATATATATATATCTTTTTTTTTCTTTTTTTGAGCGAATTCTTAACTGAAAATAATGATATACTTGTGTATTGTTTCTTTTTATATGTAGGCGTACTTATATTAAGACATCAGCGTATCATAAATATCCTAAAATTGGGTGGAATATTTTTCTTTAAACTTTCAGAACTGCTGATAGTGCTTACGGTATATCTCATTTGTTCACCATATACCAGCAAAATTAGCAAACTTGCTTGTAAAAAAGCTGTTACAATCAGTAAGTCTAGTGGAATTTTTTAAAAGGCAGACTTTACAACTTATTGAAACTTATATTATTTTTTGCAGTATTTTGTTTCCTTCCATTTACGTCAGTCACATTATTCTACTTGTCTTCTTTTTCTAAAATAATGCTTGTCTCGGAAGTAATGTTTGCTTCTAAACTACGGATACCAGTGCTTTGGTTCACAACCAGACTTACTCATGCAATAGAAGCTTTTGTGGTCAACTTCTAAACAGTTGGCTTTTCAAGTCTTATTTCAGTGTGCTGGAAGGTCTATTTTTACAACTTAATAGTGTAATTAGGATAGTTCATTTTATTGACGATAAATGGGAATGTACTTACTACTCCCACCAGAAAGTGAGTATCCATGCAACATACTTTAGTTTTTACTGCATGTTTTGTATCAGAATAGGTAAAGTAGGTTGATTGACTCAATGTGATAATCTACAAGCAAACGAACATATACAATTTATTTAAGATACGAAATTTATCAAACGTTTTCGTTAAAAAATACATTTCATGTTTCCAAATGTCCGAAGCTATTCCAAATGTCTGTACTCAACGTGTGAATGAAAAAATAACATGTTTTTCCATTTGGCATTTAATACTACATTCTACAAATCGTTTAGTCTGTATAAGTGACAACTAACACTTATTAGTTCGTTGTATCTTAATTAGTCAAATGAAAAAGATCATCCCATAGCGACAACCTCTCAGTTTCACCTGACAGACACTGATTTTTTCAACTGCGTTTGATAAGTATATTATTTCTTTCAATTATACAAGTCTTGTCATGGAATATCTATGAATCACAAAAAATCTCATCTTACGAACTGAACGGATGGGATGTACTTAAGTCTATTCTCATAATTTCGCTTTCGTGTCTTGTGTAAAGGTATGTATGAACGATTATTTCTCACCCACAAAACGATAGATCAGAAGGAAATTTGAAATTTTATTTTGTTTTTAGTTAGAATAAAGCCCAATTCCTGGACTGCTTCTTTCGATGTTACTTACGTTCCGTACGAAATTTCCGGTCCCTAACTTGTAAATTATTCATTAAAATTGGTATAAAACACTTTCTTAATACTTGAATGACCCTTATATTTTTTTAAATAATGACAAAAGGTTTGCGTAAGATTCATAATAATTTTAACACAACAATTTGAAACAATTTTTACGCGAGATAACTATTTAAAACATTTAAACTCTCCCAGTATGTTATGTGAAAGTTCTTATGAAGAAAACCAGGAATTGTCCAGCAGTGGGAGGTGCAGTGCGAAGATCGAATGGGCCGTGAGATCCCCTTGTGCTCCGTTGCGCTCCGTCGTCGTGACCTGAGGTCACCCCACTGGAGGTACCGGGAGGTCACCTCGGTCCGTTACGACCCACGGCTAATGGTGCTCCATGCATGAGCTTGGGACTCGCTTGGATAAACTGCTGCTGCGTCTCAGATGCAGTGCACGCGAGCTCACGAGGAAATGGAGGTGAATTTCGGAAGGGAAGAGGGTGCGTTGCGTAATATTGTTTACTCGTTAATGAACTAATTAGTAGTTTGATAAGGAATAGTTCATTTTTCGAGCTCTTGACGGAATTTTAAACTCGCTAATTGATGTTTTATAAATTTGTTAAAAACTATTTAGGCATCGTGCGTGAGGAAAAATGTGGCGTTATTTATTAATTTCCCGCTATTTGAAATCAGAATATTTAAATTTATAAATTCGTTTCAGAATACGTTAATCCTTTTGATGGATCATCCCTCTCTGACGTGTACAGTCCAAATTTTAGTTTATGGAGACCAAGGTATTATGTAGTGAGTCTCCTCCGCTCTTCTGAGCTTCAGTAGTCTGGTGACCTTCAAGGTGTCATTTGTAGGACCAGTCAAATCATAGTAATTTTCAGATAAGCCTCAAATTTTGGAAGTCTACACCGTCAGACGGTGATCCGAATAACGTATGTGCCTGTAATTCTATTTTTAACTGCCTTTTCGGCTATAAACAAGTTTTGTTTCCATTTTATTGGATATACCCGAATGAAATTTTTATTAACATTATTTACGTTTACAATAATAATTCAATTGAATTATTAAATCGACCTTTTTTGTAGACAATTATTTATTACTAGTATCACGACGTTTCAGCATTACATTGCTGCCATCGTTAGGCGAATGTTTGTGTGTGGACATATAAACAAATTTGTTTGCTTTATCTTTGTAACAAGTAAAAAAGCAAATTTACCACGAACAAAAACATAAAAAAATAAATAATTTGAAACCACAAACCTTCAAAACTGAAAAATTATTGTCAATAAATATAAATTTTGGATACGTTTTCTGTGTCAGTTTGTAAATTTAATGTGTTATTCGTAAACTTGATATGTAACATTTCTGACATTATACGTTTATAAAAATTAGGTTCCCGATCTAAAATTAAAACATTTTCCCAATCTATTGAACGATCCAAATTTGAAAGGTGTAATATTAAATATTTTTTATTCATTTATAATTTTACTGCTAATCCAAACTCCCAACATTGTTGCCTTTCTCTAGAGATTTCATGACAAGAACCGCGATCGAGCTGAACAATGTTGTTATCCGTGCTATGTATATTGTAAGTTGTTACTTCGCGTAATTTAATAAGTAAAGGAACACCAAACTGAAAAAATATAAATTAAAAGAATTCGTAAACATTTCCTGATAAAGAGGGCGCCATTCTTACTATCCGCCTGTGGTACGGATTTTCCCCATAACGTATATAAAAAATATTATCCGGCTGAAGGGTTAGCTTATGCATACCGGAAGTATTGGCAAAATGACTTCGGTCCATTCATAGTATTCAATTTCAATCACCCTAATTCTCGGATTGTAAGTTTAAACAGATCTGGCATCAAATTATGGATAAAAAAATACCATAAACATGTAAGGCACAGACCATTATGGTGCAACTAGGTTTAAGGGTCTCTTAGATAGTAAAGATTGTTACTAGGTGAGCTTTGGTGAAATTAACCATGAAAAATGAAAAATATGTAGCAAGTTAACATCCAAGCTGGATTACAGTATCTTTGGGTAAGTAACGTGGAAATGTACTGTGATGATGAAATGTTGTCGGAATTACTTCTGTATGAGACAAGTTAAGTAGTGTATATCTCGAGGCACACTATGAAGGGGCACCACGTGGACTTCCTCTATGCGCTGGTTGTTGTACTCGATCAACGCCTGTTCTCAGACGGCCTCCACATGACACGAATGACAAAGATTATGTGCGAAAAGATGTGGGGTGAATGATGAAGAGTGAATGTTATGGTGGAATGAATGGCAGGAGAAACGGGAGAACCCAGACAAAATCTATCGCGAACCGACTTAACCCACCACTGTGAATTCTACTAGGAGCAACCGGAATTCTACTTGGGCGTCCCGTGGTGTAGTGCCTAGCGTACTTGTCTTCTACCTCCCTGATCAAAGGGAGGTACCCTGATCCAAGTAGAAATTCGCGGTGGTGGACGAAGCGCGTTCGCGGCAAGTTTTCTCGGGGCACTCCCGTTTCCCTTCCCATTAATTCCACCACAACATTCACTCATCACTATTTCACCTCATTCGCACGTCATTCTTAACATCCCCGTCATTTAGGGGGGCGTCTGAAAACAGGCGATGGTAGTATGCTACGCCCAGGGCACAGAGAAGTCTCAACGCGGTGTCCCCGAAGCAGTAAAAATTCTGTTAAAAGTCCTCTAACCCAGAAGCTATTCTAACATGATTACATACAACCGGAATTTGAACCAGCGTCGTCAGAGGTAAAAGGTGAGTATGCACTTCACCACGGGTCGCCCATGTGTATTGCGATCCCTAGATATTGCGTCCGCCAGACCAACGGCTACAGTATTTTTCTATTCATGAAACACTCTTACCATTTGTAAAATCATGAAGTAAAAAGTTATGCAAATCCATTTAAGCTAGGGGAGGGGGAAGGGTACAAAAACATACTAACAAATAAAGTGACATTAATGCTCAAACGCATTCATATGGTACGTAGGTGTTCGCGATTTCAGTTTTTGTAAATTTCCAAAATTATTTATTCATAGCAACTATGAATCATCAAAATGTTGGTACGGATTCTCAGACAAAGTTATTTCGGTATAAAGTTAATATCAACAGGATAGCTGTGTCCTAAGCTGGGTCTGTTATCAGATTAATTAATACATTTTCATTCAGTGAGTTCTTGTCAAATAGTGTTCACATCCTGTAATAGATTGGCACAAATACAAAATTTTGAAAAGTAATTTTTAGCAATTCCGTCCCAATAATTAATGACTCACGAGCTATTTAATTGTAGGTAGTAAAATGACACAATATTATCTTGAAAGAGTTTGTAACGTTCGTGTCTGCTTTTAGTTTATTGAATACATTTTGAAAACTTTCATTCATCAAAATAGTTCGTTATATATTCGTGAAAACGTTGATCACTGTATCACTCCCATTTTAGGATACCGAATGATAGAATCAGTATCGCTATATTAGATAGATTTTACCCCTCAATAATTTCGTAACGCAATACCTCCCCCCCTCCCCACTGTTTAGAATAGTTGTTGTTCCATTTCGCATACAAATTTTTACACTGACTTAATTGTTTGTTTCCCCGTGCTTTGAGCTCACACTAAGCCATACATAGATTACAGTGATTTTCTTCGTAAAAAGCACCCTATGAAGCATAACCTATCAAATCTAGCGTTTCGGAACACCAAAGCTTACCCTCTCCTTCCCCACTGTAACGCACCTCAATTTGCGTAAGTTATAGACGGAATTATCCCTTATTTTGGTGATCCTATCACGACCACCGGTTTTCTCCAGTTAAGCTCTGAGTAGTGTGATTAGAATTGATGATATTGTACCTTAATTCCTTGCTGACAAGTTGTCCTCTACGTAGTCATTTCATTCATGCTTTTTGAAAATAAATTATTTACATTCACCTTGGGTTTCTGAAAATATGATTTAATTTTTTGAAAATTGAAGATACGAAATTAGTAGAATTTCGAAAGGTCAATATTTGAATAATATTAACCCAAATTAGCACTTTGAAAAACATCGTTATTCGTTCTCCACAATGCAGTTATGTGCGTTACCGGGGATTTTGTCCAATTAAGTACCGAGTAGTTTGATCAAAATTGATGGGATGGTACCTTGATTGGTTTCGGACAGTAAAGTTTTTCTCCATGTGGTCAAAGACAGTTAATTCGTGGTTTTTGAAAATTAATTATTTATCTACATTCAACTTGTGTTTCTGAAAACGTGATTTTTATTTTTGGAAAATTAAAGACATGAAATAAATATTATTTCGAGAGGTCATTTTAAAGAAGTTTAAGCCAAATTGGCACTTCGGATGTGTGCTCATGGTTCTTCGTTACTTTGTTTGTCTCCAGTATCGTCTCCGCCGTGAACTCCTCCTCCTCCTTCAACGTCCATGCCGCGCGCGATCCGATGCTCCTCCTTTTTTCCGTCTGTGTTCACAAGCTTGAGGCCAGCGCCCGGACGGAACAGGGCGTCCTCCTGTACAACAGGTTTCTCGCTCTTACCGGCCACATACTCCCGCGCCTCTACCCTCCCGTAGTACTCCCACCACCCTACGCCCTTCGGTCATCGTCTATCTCTCACCTTTCTTTAAACCTCTGTTGTTACCTCTTCTTTCACTATCACTCATTGCACCACCGTTTCTCCCGCGATGCTTCCACCCCACCGCCACCGATGATCACTCTGTGGACTCCCACCCTCGCGATCTAACGCGAGCTCATGTGACCCGCCTCCCACTCAAGTGGTCTGGTCCATGCTACATTGTGAACATTTGACGCTTCGAATTCAGTTCCTCTTTTTAACTATTGATTCGTAGTACTTCTCAAAAATTAAAAAATATATAGTCGAAAAACACACAGAACGAAAACTTTTCCGCTCACTTTCTTGGTGTCATTGAGATTTTTTCTGGAAATGGGTAAAAAAGCTTTCGTTTTTGAATCAAATGATCGAGAATGAATGAATTTATCCAATTTAGACCCTGAGTACAAAATATCAACTTTTGCTGTATTACTGAATACAACTGTAGCAATACACGTTGTTCACTGTATGGTACGGAAAAAGGAACAATTATAAAAAATGTGGACAAAAATACTGATTGTAAATGCATTCTGGATTTTTGAGAACATACTTTTAATGCGAGGTGTTTAAATGTCATGAAAGTTGAACTATGATATTTGAATTACTCTATGCATCGATGAATACTGTTCCTGCGTCGCAAATGATAGAGAAGCGCTGTCCATGGACATCACACCTAATGGGTGAAATTAATTGAAAACGGGAGTATCTATGGCTACGTTCATCGAAATATAAATGAAATCATGGTTTTGATAAGAAATTCCTCGACTTTACGTTCAAATCCTGGTACATATTTGAGTTAACCATTCATGGCTCTGTTGGACCAATGGTTAAATCGTTATGATGGAGATGAAGCGTTCAGTTGAACCAATCCGTAATATATACGAGAATCTCGGACCACGTAAAAAATAGCCTGGACATACTGTCATCGCATTGCATCGGCCCCATCTTATTAGCATTTTTCTCGAGATAATCATACTGGACGTGCTTGTCACCTTTACTTGGTACCTGCAGTGTAGGATAACCGGAAGCAAGAAGACATGGGCTCTACTCTAAAACGCCCTGCCAGCCATTTTTACTTGACCTGTTTAATCTAGCGCCGTATTGTGCTATACAAGTGCATTTTATACTCCTATACCTAGCACTGCGTTTAAATAGAAGAAAGTAGAAAACGTTATATCAGGATAACGCCCTGGTTATAAGCTGGGAGGGAGTGGAAATGTTTGAGGTGGCGGCGAGATAGTGACATTAATGGAAATTCGGAACGAAGAGAGTAATGTAGAGGAGCATAATTTGAACAAACCCCTGGAATGACTCTGTTGGGAACAGGGGGTTAATTACAGAAAAATATAACTTATAAAATAATTTCATCCTTATCCGGTTTTGTGTCATTATGACAAGTAAAGTTCGAGTTGATTTCACATTAGAAACGCTGTTCGCCGTCGTTTTTAACAGCTATTATTGTCAACGTAAATAAAACATCATTTACGTTGGAGAACTGAGTATTGCAATGAAGGAATCGCTATGGAAGACAGACTAGCGAAATGCGGGAGGTTATTTACCAGAACTAAATGCGCCTGGATTGGTTTTTCGATCGGTCGACAAGGACGATGGCGTTTGTGTATGGAGTCTACAAAATAATTAATGCAAAAAATGATCTTCCTCTTAGTATTGTGTTCTAATACCATAAAATTGAAATTATTATTGGCTGACGTTTAAATTGCGGTCAGTTTTCAATATAATATGAGTATCCCACCTCCAATGTGGTAGCGTGCGATATATTCCTGAGAGAGCGTTGACACGTTGCGAAATTGGCCGTCGCGCGAGTATGATACTCAATCTGTCAACAGCTTCAACCAGTGGAGGAGGTGGGTCGCTACTTTTCAGAACGTTATGCTCGGCTCAAGACATATGCTCCTGTGCGATAATGCTACCGTGAAGGGTGGAGGGAGAAGGGGAGAGTTATTTTTCTCCTGACAACGAGATATAGAGCACTTGGGGGGTTCTCCAATTATAGACAAATAACATTTTTACATATCAAATCTATAAAAATTGGAAAGTTGTCACGGAGAAAATATAACTCTTTTGTCAAGTTTTGGTGCTCCAAAAGGATCAACAATTGTTGGAAGTTAGTTGTCGATATATAATTTTTGATAAGTTATTGTCCGATGATTCATTCTAAAATTACAATAACTGAATGTATTTTTGATTTGTTTGTTCCATATTGAATACAGCTACGTAGTGGATTGGAACTACGGTCAGTTTATTTTCTCCATGAAATAGTTATCTATTTTACTCCTTATAATTCAATGTCTCCTCATGAACAGATCGATGCTGCGCCATCCAAGAAGTGTGATCATTCTACTGCAAATACCTGTGCCGAATGAAACTCAAAAACAGAAAAGGTAAACATTCCAAAATGTTCATAAATGACTTCTATTAAGCTGTGTATATGCCCTTAAAAAGGAGCTCATCGATAGATTTTTCAATCCTTAACTTCCAACCACCAATTTTCCTTCATTTCCTCCAACTTTTCACTTCCGAAATCTCACCATACGATACCGCCAAACTGATTGAGAAATGAAAAAACGACGGATACAACAAAATTTGGTCAAACAATGAAAATTTCTAATAAATTGGGTTTCTCTAATTTTATGTTAGTACATTGATAGAATCATCTCCTGTTTACTTCAGGGGAGTACAGTGATTCCTGGCAGGTTTTTTTATGTTTTACTTCTCCCCGAAACATTAAAATAATAAAATTTATCGAAGAAGTGTCCATGAAAGTACATTTTTCATTTTCTCAGTGAAGGAGATATTTCTTCTTTTATTGAAAACGTTTCATGACAATACGTGATGCATGTTTCGTAAGATTCAATTTGATTTAAATTTTTTGGACATCCGTTTCTTAGTCTAAGAGTGCACCGTATACACCAATACAGTGTTCTAACCATTTCAAGTGAATCTAGTGTGTGTGTAGGCGGAGGCTACGCAGGCCGCTCAGTACTCGTGCCCTCAAGGCTTTTGGTGGAACCGATTACATACCTACGCTTCAAATTTTCTTATTGATATCTTTTCTCTCGTGTGGCTCTCACTATACTTGTATTCCTATGAGATGAAACCGGTTTTTTCTGCATTACTTCGTTTTTGCACGACGGATTTTGTGAATGCATTTGACACAATTTTTGAAAATTAATATATATTTATTTTAAATTCCTAATTAAACTTCTCCTGTTTTCTTTAATATATTTCATTCAACTATGTTTTCCGAGAAATAATTATGAATATGTTACGAGGAAAGGAGAGTAAGTAATATATAATTATAGCGTAATTTGGAAGAATAATTGTACAAAAATCACTTTAGCAAGGCAGTAGGTGCTCAGGAAGAAATGTATCACTCCTTTGAAGAACGCAAATGCAATTCATATATTGTCACTAATACATATTTAAGGTTTTTATTGCCGTTAAATAAACAGTTTAGAGACGATAAATAAAAATTTGTTTATACACCGTTATATTAACTAATTTAATAAAACATTTGTACGTACCTTTTCTTCAAAGCATTCTAACTCAGCTCGCTAAATATCACGCGCCTCTGACGTTGTAACACCAGGGTAGTGTATCATGGGTGATAATGCTACTAAGTGAACATTTTAGTACTTGAACGTACATGGGAAATGTAGCGTGCTATTCAATCTTATCTACATGGAGCGATAGGAGCTAGAAGTTGGGTTGTAGGCTTTTGTTGGTAGGTGGGCCGATTAGCTGGGTTTACTAACAACTTGACTCACGTGAGGGGTTAATAGTTGTTAGTATTAGTTATAGTTCTTGATACTTGGAGGATGTGGATAGAGGAAGGAGAGTTCGCTTTTCAGTAGTCAAAGCTATATGAACTGGGACATTAATGTGAAAAGCTACTATTATTTTCTGGCCCCACCGGGAATTGAACCCGGGATGACAGGGTGAGGAACCTGAGCCACGGAGCTGCAAAGGAATATCAATAAAACTGAAACGGGAAGAGATACAATTTCTCATTGTTCGTAGCTACGTCATTGTTCCTCCAAAGATCAATTCGGAGAGAAGATGAATCGCGATAAATTAAAAACAAATCCATTATTAGAAACTATTTTTTTTAACTTCGCATAAGCCCTTTATTTTGATGAAAAATAATTATCAATATGATTAATTAATAATCATAAAAATAATGATTTATTTATTTCGCACCAATTTACATTTATAAATATTTATATTTAAAACATTGTTTCATTTCTTTTCTTTAGGTTATCCGTATTTTTAACGATGCAAATTTTACGAATAAATGATTTTCTCTTCATGATGTAGTTTGGCGTTATCTCTTTGCCACGTTCTTGTTTTACGAGACCGCCCCCCCACGGGGACGTGAGTGAAATCTACCATGACTCTTCTATTTTGCCATTCTTCCTCTTTTAAGATTGAGTAAATTTAATCTTCCGTAGGTGAATTGCATTATCATACTATTTGTGTCATTACGAAGAATCGCTTGTAACCAAGACACACAGTGGAATCGTCCGTAAATTACATAAAAATTACTATTCAAACATTCTTCCGTCCATAACACCAGCAATACATTTTACACTGTCCTATGAAGAATATTTTAGGCATTTCGAAAATTACGTCTGTAGAACTGTTAAATTATTAAATGGTACGACCTTACTCTCATAGACTCGATTTATTATCAATTAAATTTAGCAACGTACTGAGAACCGTCATCTGATGGCGCATGGTTGGGCCTGTTGCAGTTGCTTTGTAGGGTCCACTGTATTTAATAATAAAATATAACTGACACTATTGTTTATTTCTTATTGTTTTGTGATCCCACTGAGTGGTTGAGTTCAGATTATAGTACCAAATTTAAACGTTAAAAGCACCCAATTTATACACGATAAACATAGCGTTACGTTACACCAAGACTAACACTCACATATCCCGCTGTAACAAAGTGTAACGATATCAAAACCCCCCATAACGTAATTCATAGTAGTTCTCTTTCCAAAAAGGCACATCTTTTCCTTTTGATCTCTTGGTTTTTATCATTCGTCGAAAGAGTTGTGATTCAGTAATAAACTTGGAAGTCGTGTATAGAGTCGTCTGCCAGAAGCGATTGGTGGGTGTGGTTGGCAGCACACAACAGCAGCATTCGATCTCGCTATGCCGAAACGACCTCGTCATTAGATCGTCTACTGATACATATCTATCCGCCTCGAATCAGACAATCGCCTACTTATTTTTCTTGCCGACGATCACTGTCACTGAAACACTGTTGGCAGTTTGCACCCAATAAGGCTCAGAATCCATGATGTGTTACGAAAGATGATCTCGTGGTATCATTTTTTTAACCTTTTCAAAACATTAACTTTTTTGTTTCTGAATATTTGCAACATGGTGGGTTGAGAGCATTTGCGTAACCTAAGATTATTCACTGAAAAATAATTTATTTTTTCGATAAGAAGAATTCGAAGTGTAAACAGTTATTTCAATATCGATGTATTATTATTATTATTATTATTATTATTATTGTGGGTTTTCTGTGTTTCTATCACGGTCCATTCCGGTTCTTCATCAATTGCGAGATCAGTTCCAAGCAACAGTGAGTTAACTTTATTTCAAGATCAATGCCGAGGAAGTTCTTCACAATGCGGCAGATGTTAAACACGAAAGACTTCTGGATAAAGGTACGCAGTTCCCTTCTTGATCCCAAGGGCTACGAGCTTTTTATGTATTAATCCTGCGCTACGAACGACTAAGGACAGAATATGCACTTTGTTTACCTTCCGCTGGCTCTTAATGCTATATGCAAGGTCGGCTACTTCGAAGATCCGTTGGACCAATCGAATTCTCGTTTCCTGTGTGTTTTTGTTCCCATAATGTATAACAAACAAAAACGAAGTTAAAAATCCTAATTGTATTTGTCGAGCATATACTTTCAGTTCACCTTTTATTTTCTGAAAATACTCTTTTTTATAAGATCATAGAACATATTTCATCAACAGGATGTTGTATGATGTACTTACTTTTTTATATTTTCAATACATCGAAATTATAAACTAATTTTTTTCAAAATGTACTCAAAATTTGCTTGAGTAAGATCGTCCCTGATGAAAATGAGTAAACTCTTGAAAATAATGTCGCAGTGTAACGTTATTATGTAATTTTAGTGGAGCGCATTGTAGTATTAAATCTTGGCGTGACAACGGAGCGGTGCTCATACGACGCTGTTCCATTCGTAGTCACCGTGTGAATTTCTCTCTTCGCCCACTGAACGACTTGTCATTCCTCCCTCTCTCTCTCTCTCTCTTCCCTTTCACCTCTCCTCTTTGCTCCGAATCTGACCTCCTCACTTGCAGCACTCTTTCCGCTCTATCATCTTTCCCTTCCAGTAGAAGTCGTCGCCTCTAATTTGATGCGTCCTTCTTAAGGAATCCACCCACTGACTTTCATCTCTCGCCTGTCGGAGGCTCTGCCTTGCCTCATCCCATCCGCGGTAATGACTGAGCCGTGCCTCGTAAAACTTTATGGATCGCGGGCAAGGCCGTGGCTCGGCTCACTCCTCCGAGATGCGTATCTGCAATGGTCGCCACCGTGGCGCGCATGTGGCGAATGCAGCGCCTCTGGCGACCGACAGAACAACTGCGCCATCTCACTATTTCCACTATCTCATCTTCATTTGGTTCCGGGGGGAGCTTCCCTATTCGAGATTAGTTGAAATTCTTTCGTTTTATGCTACGCCTCAAGTTTATATTTAACTGTCATATTATTTAACTGTCTCAATTTAACTAACTCAATATTTAACTGTCATATTATTTACGATATGAAATACGCTTGTAATGGATATGTTAATTATCTTTAAGATTTACCACCATTTTCATTCATACGCAGTGTTTTAAGTAAAGAGTATAGTACATTCTTTACCTTGAAATTGCACTTTTTATCCACGGAGAATATTTTTGTTTCTGATACATTCAAAGATCGTTTTGGAAGTAATGGCGATACTAATGTTAACTAATCATACAACAAAAATATTCATGTACTTGTTTAAATTCATAAGATTTATCAGTGAAGGTTGTCCCGCTTATACGTGGAATCTGTTATATAAGTAAATTTTCCCCTTTTGTTTGAAATTACATTTCATGTCTCCTAACACTCAAATAAACTAATAAGAACTTTTACAGCAACCCATAACTCGGATGAACAATCCTTGCTTCCTCCACTTAACATGTTTCGTTTCACTTGTGTATGAGGAAACAGAAATCTATTCACGAATCAACGATTCGAAAAATAATTCCTATGATTGTAAAATACTCAGATTGTCGCAAAGCCTGTTATGAAAGGTAAAATTACGGGAGAATAGAATGTTATGAACGCGAACAAAAATTTCATACACAAAATACGTTTTGAATCATGCTTCTTTAAATTTCCACGGGCTCTGTACGTATAATTGGTTGCTTGTCCATTTTAGAAAAGAATCTTATTTTGTACGTCTATTCCCTTGTGTTACGAGAGTTCGAATCTTGTTCTTAGAAAATTAGTGTGTCCAAATTAGGACATTTAGGGCATTTGTAGTCTGCCTCTCGTTTTGGAATTTCATTCATAAACGATTTCCTGAATTACTCAGCACAGGTTTGGCCTAGACTCTACAATAAACTTACAAATTAAAGTCATTCCTTTCGAAATAAGATTTTACTTATATACTCCACGAAGCTAAATTTGTCATGACGAAATAATCAAAATTCAAATTTATTTGGATAACTTCTCAAAGAAGAAGCAACATTTCGAGACCAAGATTTTCCGTTCTCTTGTACGAAAGAGTTGAGTTATCTTATATAAAATATCAGTACCTTACCCTTTAAAAATTACTTCTTAAAAATTGATTGTTTTTTTAATATTTCAAATGCAATAGCTCTATTTGGACTGAATGAAAAACCTGTAAATTGCACTCATAAAAGGTCTCTAACATATGGAACTTGAGAAGATTTTTTAACTTTCCGATTTTACACAAAGTATTTTTTTTAAATTTTGAATTCGATAAAAACTTGTGGTTACCACATCCGAAATAAAGAACATCTGTTACTTCTAAGGAATTTTTAACGAATAAAACCATATTTCTTGTCAATAAGCGCATAAGAAAGATGTATTTTGACTAATATATAATTTTGAATGTATAATTTTAGTTCCGAATTTATCACATTATTTTAATAGTTCACCCTTAGTTAGGGACGTATACCTGCTAAATATTGAAAATGATTTATAAAAGATAGTACATTAATTGATATAAAAATAACCTATATAATTTAATTATTATTTTATTTTGTTGATGAGAGCAATACCTAAATGATTTTTAAAATATGTATTCAGTTAATTCACACAAAAACATAATTAATGTATTATATCCGCGTTGACTGAAGTTAAGTTGCCAACTAATCACGGAACTTGGAAATATTCACCAAAGGAATTCTAATTTATTAATATTTTCCTTTTACTGTTGGGCGAGGACAATTATTTTGGGATTTTAAAACTTGATAATAAATTTAAATTGTCTGTTGTCTCTTCCTTTGTCAAGGGTTGCGGCTGCCAATTCCGTCAGAACAGTATTTTCCGCAACTTCGTAAGTTATGAAAATCTTAACATCATTGCGTTCCTATTTCTGTTTGGTATGTTTTATTAGGTTTTTTAAAACTAATTTTAAACTCAAGACTAGTATTTAATACACAATTCGTATTCCACATGAATTATTATTGCAATTATTTCAATTTAGTGATAATAAATTTGGTGTCAGAAATGGAGTATAATTAAATATTACCAAGTGGGGGGCAATAATCCAATTTACACTCCGGAAGGAAGCAAGTGTCCACCCGTCTACTCCAATCAAGAACCCAAATACAGTGGTGGATATACTTCACAAATACGTAGTTATTAATGTGTTACTCCCAAACTATTAAAACTCAAGATTAATAATAACTAAGTTTCAAATAATTCTCTCGCCTCAAAGTCGAGATATGGGTCCACCTCTGCTCAAGGGAAAACCGGGAAATACTCAAGCAACAATGGGGTGAGTTGAAATAAAAAATACAGGTAATTTTAATTCTTTGTGCAATTTCTTTCCCTTCAATAGGATTTAATTTTACACACTAATACAACCTTAATGACTGATGCAATAATGATCACCTGAAAGTTTCAAAGATATTTATAGTTCATGGGAGGTGACAGAGAAAAGAGGAGACATAATTATTTCGTCGACAAAAGTTATATTGATGTGAGTATTACTATGGAAACAATACGTAAATGGAGAACTCCTCATGCCGCTTGGATGGATCTCGTCAGGCCAACTATCATTTCAATTGCTTTGCTCTTACCTTCTCGGTAATTGTGGAGAGTTACCAACATTATTCAATACCCTTCATCTTTTGCCTCGGTGTCGTCCTCATTTACGAAGCTGGCCTACAGTGGTACCCCGTGCATTCCTGAACAGATTTTTTTTACATGATACCCTTCTCCATTAAAATTATGTTACCTCATTGATAATCCATAAATAGTGGAGTAGATATTAATAAGCTCGTTTTCCACCCGTGGGAAAGATACAAATGAAAGTTCTCGCAATCGAACAGGTTGTGTTTTGTAGCAAATATTTGTTTATACCAAAATATAGCAATTTTTGGCTTTGATTATGTAAATAATGAACCTGATGATTATAAATGAAATCGGTTTTATTTAATAATACATATCAATGTGGCATAAAAAGAATATAGGAATAGTTGGGACGACAAAAGAAAACATATTGCACTCGAAAAAAGGACATCCATGTGACGGGTGAGATGTATAAAAATTACTACGGAAAAGAAAAATCATCAATTAAGTGTAAGGAAAATACACAAGTGAATTCTATGAATTGTATAATAGTAAACCTCCAAATTGATGTTACGTACCAAATACATTTTCTATAGAAATGTACATGAAAATTCTAATACCATTAACGTAACAAAATTCGAAAGATTTGTAAGGTTACGGATACTCAGTTAATGTATAAAAGCGTGTATAGAAATAAATTTCCAACAGTAGTGATCATTGTCGTTAGTAAATACTCACAGCTTGATTTTAAAGTAAATAAACTGTAAAATGTAACTTCTTTATGGAATATAACTGTAAAATAAACTTGTTCATTAACATCAAACAATTGAACTTTAAATCTAGAAAAGTAACGCGCTTATTCACATATATGATAGTGAGAATATTGAATTATTTGTGTAATGTTCTATAAAGTTTATGTAACGAAAAATATTTCTTCCTTATACAACAAAAAATGTAATACAAATTTTTCCTCATTTTCATCGTTCATTTTCATATGTCAGAGGTTTGGAAATAGTTTAAAAAAATTGACGTATCGTTTCTCTATTTTGTCCTTAGAGAATGAGCTTCTGTCCTACTGTTCACCGGTGTCAATATTCCCCTTGTCAGCTAAGAATTCTCTTGGCGTGCTTTCGATATTGTGGCGTCTTGTTGTTTCCACGATCCGCTTTCTAAATGGGGGGGAGGACAAAGAGAGATGCTATTTGAGGAAAAGAAGAAAACTAGGGGAGGATAAATGGATATAGTGCTCCGAGAGGAAATATAAGGGAAGATCGGCTTATGAAGGATAATCTTCGACGAGGATTCTTCTAGATGGTACGTGCGATCCCATGGTATCAAGAGTATATTGTTAGGTGAAAAATGTTGTGGGGAGATTATTACGGAAATACATTAAAGGTGTGTGATACTTCGAAAAAAAATGGGGTTTTCAAAGAATATCTTTCTATCTATACGCAATTCCATCTAACGGTCTGTTAATGCGCAATTCTACACGTAAGGTCATTCGTATTGGGTTATATGTTGTCTTTTAACTGTGATTTATTAACCATAGATTCATGGATCATTTACTTAACCATTTGCTTTAGAAGGAATTTGGGAACATATTTCACCTAAAAGTGTATAATTTTGTCTAAAATCCCTTGAAAGATGATCGATGCAAGTCTTTTATTTTGTCTATAGACCCGCCTGAAGTTGGTGTTAGTATTTGTAAGATGTAAATTGTAAGTATTCGTCAGGTTTAATGAACTATTTTGAAATTTCCTTTACATACAGAACGACTGTGAAATGGCAAGACGATACGCGGATTCCAGTCAACTCGCAAAATTGCTAGCCATATACTAGTGGACACTAAGTATTGATTTGATATTTTTGTAACGTTTATCTAACTACCGTTAACATTATTTGAATGCTCGAAGAATAAGCTTCTGTTAAACTTTTGGGCCATTCAAATCAACACGGGTTCTAGACCTCAGCACGTCAGATTTTGACAAAATTTTCAAGGGACGTAGAATAAGAAGAGCACCACGGATTGTTGTAATATTTCAACACGTTTTGTATCTACAACGTACAGACAAAACAACCAAAAAACGGCTCTACCCTAGTAGACACAACTTTTGAATAACTCTGTACGCTCTCGTAATTGAGGTAGAGAGCTAAGAGAGGACTATTTAACGATCTTTTCTGCGATGCAATGACGTAGATCAAAAAGTTAGAAAATATATTCAAAATCATAAATTTGATTTTTTATTTCTCAAAAGTCACTGCTTTGAAAATTTTCAAATCAATACAAGGAATCGGTGATACTCTCGTAAGTCACACGGGGAAATTTCAATTTGAAATGAAAAAGTGTTCAGTGTTAAAACGACAAAGGAATGAAGGTTTCTTGCCCTGAACTGCATGCATCACTAGAATCTTTGTCGTATTTCTTGCCAAACGTTATTGTTATGTGGTTTACACTGAGGAAGTCCTCTCATCTCAAGTATCAAAAATGTCCCTCTGAACTACCTCCATGACTAAGTGCGGAAGTGCAAGAGTTTTCTATTCCTGCATGCTTTCATTAATCTATTTTTAAGACTTTTATCGTTGTTCAACGCAAAGTTTAAATGAAAATAAATATTCTTCCACAATTTCAATTTGCTAGTTAACGTTACTTATATCGAGTATCATAATTTTGAAAGAAAGAAAAATCTTTTGATTCATTAAATTCAAAACAGATTCATCAAATAAAAAAACACTAAAAAACATTAAACTCCACAGTGTTCTGTTCAATAACGGAAAAAGAGAGTTTTTTTCTGTGAGACTCATTGTCTGATTGAATCCACTTCCTTTCGGATTGTCTTGAAATACTATGGAAATTGGCGTGACATGCTTTGCTTTCTTCACAAATCCATAACGAATTTATCGATTAAAAAGCACGTAGAAGGGAAAAGCCTCAGAGACTTCCGACAAAGCGAGCAGTTGTAGCTGCCGCTGAGCATCTTACGACTTCGGATTAATGGAATCGTTTCTTTCGCTGAAAACGGCCGCTGCACCTGTTTCATGTTTTGCGTCCGTGAGGCGATGACCTCTCGTAGATCAAGGAAGAACACTACGATTTCCGTGTTCTTGTTCTGCCATTAGTCTCGGGGAATGAAAATTTATGGTTAGAATTACGGAATTTGTTCATTGCCTGAATGTTCGATGGAAATTAATTACTTCAATGGAATTCTTAACACAGAGAAAACATACATAAAAACGAAATATATTAATATGGAGAGTAATGTTTCCGTTAATCATTGTTTATGCATTATACATAGGAGGAACATTTGAATTTTTTACTGTAAGGATGTTATCAGCCATCGGAAATTACGAGACAAAATTCTTGTGGTTTGACCAAATTCTTTATTATTACTTTGCCAAACGAGCGTTACCTTCATCAGGGCTATACAAGACAGAAACCAATTTAGGGGTATTTCAAAATTCGTAACCAAACCTATAAATACTACCCACTACTCCAAATTAGACAACCCCGTACACATTTACCATAAATTATCTAAAAAACTTATTAACATTAGTGAAGAAAACTACATGCCTTAGTAAAGTTGACACAGTCACACACATACTATACAACTATCAACACTTAGATAAAAATACCACATAATAATTAGAATTTCTTCAAAGAAAGTAATGATAGATACGTTTGAGAAATCTTACATATAAAAAGCAATCCACTTGTTTGATCCACAGATTTAAGATCAGACACTGCAAATATATGAACAATTGCTTACGGTAGTTATAGTTACGGTATAAAATTTGAATTGTAAATTTCTTTAATGTATACCTCATGAAGACTCAATAACATTTTTGTCTATTAATTGTCGATAGAATATTGAAATAAGGAAGAAAAATTACAGTGTTTTGCTATCCATCGAAGTCCAATGTTTACCTCGGGACGTAATTACTCTTACTGGTATTTGTGTGGTTTCAACACAGTTGTTGACTACTTGATAAATACATGTCATTGACAAAACATGACACTGTTCACATGTATCATTATTTAGACCGACTTTGTATGTAGACTATTTTTTTTATTGAAGTTCTTTTCAACTGTTGCTTACTGTCATAATTAGGTGATTGTAGTATATAAACTAATAATTAGTTAATCTTAAGCAGGTAACAAAATAAAAAGAAAGTTAATCTTATGTAGGTAACAAAATGGAAACACGTTTACTACGTATACATATAAAATTGCTATTTAACATAAAATTGCTATTTAACTTACTAGTATGTATACTACAATCACCTGGTGCTGACCTGATTGGAACGTTGTGAACTTCAATAAAAAATAGTTACAACAAGGTCGTTTTAAAAATTTTCAATAAAATACACGTAATTGTTATTTTGGGTTCATAGTACTAGGTTTCATATGATTTTAATTTATTTGTTGTAAATTTGTTGCATAGTGGTAATCTTCTTTCCCACCTGCACGGAAGAGCGCGAGTCCGATCTCCCGCTCGTCTGAACTAGGTGAGGTTTTCATCTGGGCTTTCTCTCAACTCCTCCAAACCAATAGGTTTCGGTACTCTATTCCCACTTATCTTAGCCTGTGAATCATTTTCCATAAAACTTGCGATCGATTGAACCGACACGGGATGGGGTTTGGCAAAATGTTGCCCGACGAATAAAACTAATGGGTAATATTTATTTATTTGTAACCCAATATTTTGATTCTCATTAACAAATTTAAAGTATTTCAAGGTGTAAAAATTAAATAGAATATTTCTTAAAAAGTATTTTAAATATTTAGTATATAAAAAAAATTTCACATTTAAAGTATGACGGGACTTCAAGGAAATTACTGCACTAGGACAATTTGACCATATTGTAGTATAACATTTGTATAACTTAGTGGACATATTGGTTTGATTATGTACTTCTGCAGGCAACGCAGTAACTCTATCCCCTTATCTGCTTGATATGATTTACGTATTCTTCTATTTACGAATCATAATATTTCAGAAGATGAAATCCTTAAAATTCATGAAATTTGTATAACTATTAGTAGCTCTATTATCACGAGTCTGAAGTTGTTGTGTGTCAAGTGGTGTGTGATTGGGGTAACTGATCAACACTATATCCCTTTTCGAATCTTTTACCCCAGTGGATTCAATCATGTCGTCACTCTCACGTTTCTTTAGAGGTAAGATTATCCCAATCTGTCGTCATTCTCTGCAATTCCTTTGAGTTAATCCTTGTTTACACCCATCCTTACATCTTTTCGAACAGGAGTCTATATCTATCCTACTCCAACCTTCATTTAATCCTCACCGCCTCTCTCTCTATTTCTCTCTCTTTCTATTCCTCTCCGCGATCCACCATTGGCCCGTTCAGCTAACACAGAGGAAATTAGGAATTAAAATTCAGCACGGCCTTTCCCCCATTTTCGGGCGTCGTTTGTGTGTGACATTCAATTCCATGCAAATTTCGGAGAGGTGAGCGATTGTCTGGCCCGTCGCCGCCCTTAATGAGCCTCCCGTCCTCATATCCTCGCTTTCCTGCGCCCTCACGGCGTGTCCTTGCCTGCATCTATCTTCGCTCACTCGTGTCTCCCTTCGGGTCGGGAGTGACATATTCCGTTTTTTACTCTGTTCTCTTCTCGCTGCCGCTGCTGTGCGCGGATAGGAGGAATTCATTACGTCACACTTGTTGGTTTACTTCTTGGATGAGATAATTGGTGAACGTGCACGCAGCAAATATGTAAGTTTATGAGAATATAATATACTGTGATTGTTAACATTAAAAAAAAAAAATTATTTATTGTTGTATTTGTAAATGGAAAATGTAGCGTGTTACTGAAGCATATCTACATGGAGCGAAAGGTAGGAATTGGATGGTGAGCTATTGTTAGTAGGTGGGCCGCTTGGCTGGGTTTACCAACAACTTGGCCTATGTGGAGGGGTTAGTAGGAGTAGTAATAGTTAGAATTATTGATACTAGGAAGAGATGGATAGAGGAAGGAGGGTTCACAGCTAAATGAACTGGAACTTAATGTGAAAAGCTACAAATATTTCAGGTCCCACTGGCAATTGAACCCGGGATGGCTTGGTGATGATCTAGATCGCTACTACCTGCGCCAAGCAAGGGCTTGCTAACATCATTGGAACGTGACTGATCACTCTCACTCTACACTCACTCTATAGTGCACGTTGCTCGTACAATTCTATATTTCCTTGTAAATCTGAAATTAAAATCATTGATAAATTAAAATTTATCATTTGTAAATTAAAATCATTGATCAATTTCTGCTACTGAGTAGAATATCTAAAAAAAAAGTACCGGGTGATTCAACAATAACGAACACCTCAAATGTCTCCTAAGCGAATAAAGGTATCCAAGTGAGGTTTTCAGTTAGACAACTTGTAACAACTTATGTCTTCCGGTTCGAGAAGACGGTTCAGTTTCCCTTGTCATTATATCACACATTGAAGTACCTCGATGTAGTTATTCATTCAAATTCAACTTCTTATCCGCATTTTCTTGGGATTTAAAGTAGTTCTGAAAGAAAGTATAGTTCAATTTTTAAAAATCAGTAGAAATGTGAACATCTGTTCCGCTAGAAACCAACAATTAATTTTAATTTGCCAAATAACTAATCCCATATCACGACTTAAGTCAACAAATTTTTTGGTACATTACCCATTTACAATTTTTTAAAGTTGTTTATTCTTCTCAAATCACTCTGTTTATGATTGATTTTTTATTTCATCGTATAATTTCTGACTTTGTTTTTTACTTATAATGTATGTCTAATTTTTACTTGATTAAGGTAAAAAGAACAATTTAAAGTCTAAAGAAATTCTGTAGACTTGCACATTGTTAGTGTAAGGGAATAATAAAAGTGTATTAATATAATTAATAGTGTTAATATGATTAGTGAGTTATTTCTGTAGAAAGCATAGTGAGCTATTACTATAGAAAGCACGGGAATACAATTTCCTTGATCGATTTTTAATCTTTTCTCGTGAAATTCGTTCTGAAGAAAGAATAATAAAACAGTAAAGGAAATGTATCTCGAACAATGAAAAGCAATATATTTAACAATCGATGAATATGTAAAGACCAAGATCCACGGTAATGGTCTGATAGCCGCGGAACGGGGCTAACGTATTAAAATTTTTTAAAAAATCTTCATACAGTGGTATCTTACAAGTAGACATCAGTATAGGCATGCAGGCATGAACATTGAAAATGCTTCACAAACTTGTCGAATAATTATTGTATTGATCAGAAATATCCCTCTTAAAATTAACAAGTGATCTTGATGTCATTTCCCTCTAGGTGGTAATTACCACTCAAACACCTAGCTGAATTTTTTTATATTATGTCTCTTTCATTCTCGCGGGAGTCAAACAATATTTTAATAGCTTATGATTAGCGGCGAATGCAACACGTGATTCGGCGTGGTGTTGGAAGTCAAACGGAAAACTTGCGCAAACTAATCGCTTGTTCTCTTCCTCCGCAGAAAAGATAACAGCATTTATGTTNAAAAATTACACTCCCCCCTTCGCCTCTACTCTCTTCCAAATCATATTCCAAAAAAAATAGAATATTTTACAACTTTATGCCTATTATTTACCCTAACTCCAAATTAAAACCTCTATGCAAAACCAGTGCACATGTTTTCTCATACACTTTTAAGACTCTCATCTATATAGTACGCAAACCAACATAAAGAAAAAAGCAACCCTTTTCATGCATTCTATATTGATGTTGACAACAACAGTTTAATCTTCTGAGTATAAAATAAAGGGAAAGTGGTTGCTTGAAAATGGCAATTGTTTGGCATAATTTTTATAGAAATTTTGCGTTTCGGCATCAGAGACAATAAAAACGAATATTTCCGTCAAAATCTCGCGACTTTTTTCTTGGTTAGACTGTATCTAGACCACGTATATGAGAAAGTAAAAAGAATGTTCATCACCTATATCTATTTTACTGATAAGTGATAAATGTAAATTAGACTACAATACATAATTAGGTTTTAATTTGTATTTCAGCAGCTAAAAATTAGGAAAATAGAAGAATAGAAATTGAATTTTTAAAATTTCAAAGTACCATTCTCAGATTACATATATATTCAGATTCATATGCACTAAACTGAGATTTCGAGGTTTCTTACGTTTCAACGGATTATTTCACTGGATAACTTTCACCTCAGATACATGTCCCCTTCTTCACTTAAAGCAAGAGAATGAGTCAATTAGCAGATTTGACACTCAATTTTAAGAAACATAGGCCATGAAAATCCTCAAGAAAAAAGCAGTACAATTTGTAACGAGTATAGATGTGTGTGACTGCAAATATTTGTGAACGGAATTTACATTAAAGAAGCCAATATCAACGTACAATTCGAGAAATTACCGTTTTTCTTTCACCTCTCTTCTTACCTTAAACCGCACGCAGTAACGCTTGACCAGTGCTTGACGCTTTCTCAGACTACGGCTCAGAAGATCCACTACCGGTGCGCATCACTTCAGATATTTTGATTATTACATTAATTTTAAATATTTATTGGCAAAATTCTATCCACGTACCATATCTAAGAGTTAATGAATCACAAGAAACGCATAAACTATTGTCAACACAAAAATTGGTTAATTCCTCGCAAATTGGGTAAAGCACTATAACAAAAACACGCCGACTCCCGAACGGCGACACATGGGAAAAAAGACGAGATACAAAATTGAGCTCCGACCTTGATCACGCACAGTAAACAAATGCACTGAAAGCAATAAATCTCCAATGCAACGCCGCGGCCTTCTGTTCCCATTCCAAGATAGAGAGGCAGGGATCTGTTGCCACTTCTTCGTTTACGCGAGACGATGAATCTCCCTGTCTTTTGATACACAAGAGATGACCCCTCGACCCGTATCCCACGCTCGTGACTGCTTATTCAGCGGTCTTAATCTCTGCTCGGCTCGACTTAAGATTTATTCATTAATTTCGAACTCTCCTGATCAATTACCAACCTAATAAGATCAAATTACCAACATGAACCAAAATTAACTTATGGAAGAAATTTGTGCAATCACTGATCTCAAATTCAATCAACTCCGACGATATTTATACTCCAACGTAAGTCGACGAGAGCGACTCCATGAGACAGACTGTCGCCACCAGACAAATATTTAAAAAAATAACATCAATGCATCTAATAGGTTAATGTGTACAGTGTAAATAAGATATAATCAATCATTAATTTCATGAATACTTCATATCCATTGTAAATACGTCATAATCCGTATCTAACCACATCTCATTATTATATTATATTTTATTATATTTGGAATGTTTCGAATAATGTTTCAAAAATGACGTCACCAAACCCGCTAAAGGCGCAAGTTTAAGTGAAGTGAAGTTAGTGAAGAAGCAGCAAGAGGCTACTAGCCTGGTACTGCCGAGGATATGAGTGACTCTACCTCTTCGCAAAATAAATAAATCAAAAACAAAAGCAACATACCTCTACTCCGCACCATCTGGCCGTCATCTTCACGACAAGCGCGATGGTTGTTTTGACCACTGTTACTAGAACAACACAGTAGGGTGTCAAGAGGGAGGTGCGCAGTAGCCAGAGGCGCCGTTACAGGCACAACTTAACTTATTGTTGGCCGAAGTATGCTTATAGTGGCTAATTCGCATGTCTATATTTCATATCTGTTTCTATATGTTTTCTGATTTATGTCAAAGTAGCTTTGTACTGAGTACAGTGGTGTTCTATTGAATTTTATTTTCATATTTTAATATACCGTGTTGTGCAGCCACCTAATGTTCCAACAACGAAAAAGTTGTGAAGATCGAGACATCTTATTCCATAACTTCACGAAGGATAATAAACTTCAAAAATACTTGGGTGCATGCGTTTAAACGTGCTTATAAATTTTATATTGAATATGCCCGTGTATGTTCTTGACATTTTGAAGAATCTCAATTTGAAGAAGATTTTAAATTAAATCTTTTGTTGAGGAGGTTTAAATCAGTTTTTACGACATAATCTCGTCTGTCACAGCTGCTTTTGAAAATGAGAGGGAAACAGAGCTGATACAAGAGAGGTTGTGGTAAAAGAGTGTCTTTTAACTGTAGTTTTGACGACCACATTTCGGTGCCAACTCAACCACTTTCTTCCCAACATTCCTACTGAACATTGAAGTGAAATTAACTGATCATTAAATGAACGTGGAGAACTTACTAAAGAAATTCCAATGTTCTATTATCAGAAAATACTAACCGAAATTGGATAGAGACCATAAGATTAGCCACTGTTTCACTTAACCGTCGTTCGACCAACTTGCGGATCGGACACGGTGCGGACATAGTGATGTGTATCCCAACGTTTTCCCGTCGTTTCAACGGCATCTCATCGCTGACGTCAAGTCGACTGGACATACAAATAGGCGCGTCGCAGTAGTTTGTATTTTAAGACGCAGTCTATCTTACAGTCCTCAATAGAGATACTAATCCGTAAGAATGCTTTGTCACTGACCATATTAATTATATGTTAACTAGTAATGTCTTCTGGAACTACATAATTTGTATTCTGGCTAAATTCTGACCCGGGTTTTTCTCCGGTTTTCCTCCGGGCAGTGGCGGATTTTCCTTAGGAGAGAATATATTATTACCTTTGTTTTATTAATCTTGAATTTTTACTGCACAAATATCTACAATATATTTTGCAACAATAAATGGATAAAATTTCTTTTATCAATATATCACACATTAAATTTTATTAATATTAATACACATTAAATAATTTCTGTTATAAATATTTAATCCTCCACTGCCCTTGGACCCTTGATCAGAATTGATGGGATGGGATTGATGGGCTTGTTTCCGGAGAGTAAATTAGTTTATTGCCACACACCTGGTCATACGCAGTTTGCAATATCCTTTCTACAATAAATTAATATTTAAATTTAAATTATATATTTATATTTAAAGTTTATATTTGTATAGCTTTGCATGACATGTTGAACCACAGTATGTGACATCCGATTTATTCTTTCTTTCTTTTATTCGTTGTGTTTATCAATTGAAGGTCATTCCTCAGGACTGCATGTGCTCTGTGGATTGAGAACCAGTAAACAAATAGATCTAATCTGCTGTAGTTTGTTTTGTTGACACGATTAAAGAAGCGGTTTCCACAGCATTGTTGTAAGAAACTTTGAAAGTCATCCTGTCTTTTGTTTCGTGAAGGGTAATATTGAGGTGGCGTGTAGTCAAACACAATGTAGTGTCCCGGAGAAACAGATGAACGTGTGGATGTGATTACGGATTAGCGGGGTAGAGAGCACGTGATAATGGACAGAGCGAGAGAATTGGAGTGGGGGAGATGTGCGGAGGGGATGGCAATGGAGGGGATGCCAAGCGGTTGCACGTTGCGCCCCCGGGGCGTCAGAGACCTATGAGCGAGGGTGGCAGAAGGGAGCGGGGTAAAGCAAGGGAGTGGCCTCTTGCGGGTCGATGTGAGCTGCTCGGCGGCTGCCGCTCCACCCTCTCCTTTCTTCCCCTCCCCCTCCCATACCCCCTCCCCCCTAAACCCCTCCAACGATGGCTTGTGCGCTTCGCCGCGTCTTGCTACTACAGTAGCCTCTTCCGCCACAGGCATTGACGTAAGGCTCACATGTGTGCATGAACATACATACTTTTCTGTCACTAATACTTGTTTACTTAGCACCCCTAAACTCATCTAGTCCGGCCTCAGGAGTTTGAATTGTCCTTCCCTGACCGCTTCACACAACTTCATGTAGTTTCATAAATAAAGATCTCCATGGAATACGCTCTCATACCAACCGGCCTAACGTTGGCGATACTGCTATTACACATATAACTCTTTCACAAATGATTTTTCATTTGCGAGAGTAAGGAATATAAATTAAAATAGCGATGCAGTTATTTACAGTTATATTATAAATTAAAATAACGACATAATTTCACAAAGTCTGATAATTATCCACTATACAGTATAGATTTGCGTACCACCGAAAACTCAAATATACAAATATTCATATAGTAAACACGAGATACGTGACTACTACACGGAGACTACTTTACAACATCTTTATACATTCTTTGGTGACATTCATCCATAAAACATGTTATACATAAAACTAATTAGTCTTAAATAAGAATAATCCTTACCTTAGTTGCTTCTGAAAAAATATGAGGAATTTGAATGAAAGTGAGCAAATATCAATGGACGTGAGTGATATTGAGAGTTTCAGGGTATTCCTGACGATATCATAATCCAGAAGTGAAGTCATGTGGTTGTTATTAGTTTAATTTTCCTTCTGTACAATGAAAAAAATACACCTTTTGCGCAAAAATTACATACTGTTGATTAATACGTCGATTTCAAAAATGTTTATTGGTAACCTTTATTGATGAAATGGAAGTTCCTCTGCTACCCGATAGAGATGGTTGGGAACGAATTTTAAGAAATCAAAATAACGTACAAAAATCAGTGATTTTGTTATTTTGTTCCTTCGACATTTGTCTTTAGCCAGATGAGGATTATTTCCTCTCTCGTAATCACATTCAAAATAAATCTAAATTTCGTCTACTATATGGAGTCGTATGTTCGTACTTGTGAATTAATGGGAATGAAGGACAATAATTCGAAAATATATACACATATGTATACACATAACATCTGTTGAGTGAGAGAGAGAGAGAGAGAGAGAGAAAGAAGGGAAGAAAAGTAGGAAATAAGAGAGCGGGATGGAGCGAGAGGGCTGCTACAAAAGTACTTTGCTTTTATACGTTCTTTATTTCAGGAAGGGAAGAAAAGTCACCTGCATCTTCAAACATATTAATAGGGTCCAGCACTTATCGCTATCGTAAACAGACGGAAGTTTAGAACAACCACAAAAAGTTTATTTTTACTTTTATTTTTCAATGCGTAGTTCAAGTTTTTGAATTGAGAAAAGCAATGTAACAGTCGAAAAATTGCTTTCTTGTAAATAGTGTAGGAATTGAAAGTTCATACATCGAGTGTGAATAGAAACTATTGGTAAACGATTTTTCAAATATGTTTCTAGGTCTTCTTTACTTGTTTTTTATTGTGTGTTGGAGGGGGAAGAAAATGGAAAAACTATTTTGAGAGCTCCAAATGTCTATGCATCAAAATTCGCCATACTACATATTCGCAAACTTTACCATACATTGCTCTATAAGTACGCTAACCCCAGAAGTGCTCCTATCTCTGGATTGTTTTCTCTTATAACAACTCTTTTTGCATTGTTTGTTTAACTAGTAGACCAATCAGTTTGCGGCGAAGGTCTCCATGTCTGGTTGTGGATTCAATTTGTGGGTGTATTAATCCTGGATTTTTCCCGCGAAAGGCAAGAATGGACCATGGGTTGGGGTTGAATCATCATTGTCATCTGTATTGTTCCTGGGGATAAATATCTCACACTTGGGGAACCCACATCAACTTCGAGGGGGTTTGATTCCAGTTTTCGGGGCGATGAGATGAGAGATATTCATGTTTTGTTCAGTTAAATCCATTTCATAACGTGAGGACTCATCAGAACGAAAAGAGTTATAGGCCATTCAAAATCAAACTACATATTTATTTTAAATTATAAATTAAAAATTTCCCGCGTAACATCAGGCGTTCGCAGACCCCCGGTTGACAATCGCTGATTTAGTAGTTCATTAATTTTAGTCATTAGTCTAAACATATTCATTTTTCAGATACGCGTTATTAACAATTTTGAGTAATGATTACAAACATTAAATTATAAATTTATTCAATATGAGCTTACACTTNAGCCCCGCGGCAAGTACCGAGAAAAGAATTAGCCCTACTTAGGGAAAACCCCATTCCCAGCCGGCTGGAATTGTGTGTGCCGAAACATAACCTAAACAACGTTTTTAGTTATGAAAATAAGTCAAAACACTATTTCTAGATTTATTTGAATTCCTCACAAAACTGCAATACAATTCGCCGCGTTGCAAGAGAATCGTTTCAATGAAACCATTTTGCGTTTCATGAATCGTGCGTATGAAACGCAGTGTGCACGTCCCTATATACTTAAATGAGTTTGGATTCATGAAACGCGTTTCATTCGCGAGCATTGTATCTGACTTTTACTTTGGAAAACGTCTTTTTTTTTTTTTT
>NNCF01126869.1:746972-771331 GCA_002313205.1 Laupala kohalensis | reverse complement strand
TTGGCATTCACTACCTCGTAGGATTGTCTTATTCTACGTATTATGTTTTTCTTAATCTAACAAGCCCTAAATTATGAATTATTGAATGTGATCTAACTTACGCAGTGGAATGATATTATCAAAGGAATCATTGATGGTTGACTTGCGGGGTAAAGATCTGCGCGAGATGAAGTTTTCTGGATTGTCAGCAGAATGGACATGACGCCATGAGCAGCACTCCGTGGCATGCTGAAGTCAGCCACTCGATTTGCGACGAACGTCTCAAAAGGGGCGAGGAAACGTTTGAACCATCCCAGAAATACCTTGGATTCAGACAATAGAAAAGTCACAGAGCTATGTATACGAAGAGAATCAATCGCCTTCGCAGCCAGATTGGCAAGGGGGTGTGCAGCAAGCAATTCCAGACGAGGAATGGTTGTAACCTTGAGAGGTGCCACCTTCGATTTTGAGCAGAAGAGGGCAGCCTTTCCAGTGAATGTCGGCGTGGGAGCACTACTATCAAAGGCAGAGATCGTCAGGAGATCGTCAGGAGGTTTCCAAACGAATCCAAGAGGTTTGACAGCAGTAGCGTCAATGTCTCCAGAAGGGCGACTGGATTGGGCGTCGTGAAGTTCCAATGGAATGGAATTCATCAATCCTGTGGAATTGGAACTCCACTTTCTCAATTCTAATACCCCTCTTGGAAGAAGAGAAGGTAATTCAGCAACGGCCTCTTTGGCTCCTTCCAAATCTGCGGCGCCAGCAATGGCATCGTCAACATAACTGGACTTCTTGATTGTTGATGATGGTACAGGAAGGAATTCACCCTCAACGATAGTGAATTGTCTAAGCGTCCTAGTTGCGAGAAAGGAGACCGACGCTGAGCCATACGTGACCGTTCTCTGAGCAAGGGTTTGGACAGGATCCTGAGGGGAATTCCTCCAAACGAGTTGTGGATCTACAAGTAGCTGACGGTACATTTTGGTGATGTCGGCAGCGAAAGCAATTTTGTCGAACCTGAATTGCAACAGACGGGAAAAGAGATCTGGCTGAACCACGGGCCGAACCTCCAATGAATCATTTAGCGATTTTCCATTGGAGGATCTTGGTGAAGCATCGAACACGATCCTGAGATTTGGGGACGGGCTTGATGGTTTGAAGATGGGGTGATGGGGAATGAAGTGGTTGGGAGTCACCTCGGATATGTCAACTGGTTCCATGTGACTCAAATTAACATATTCCCTCATGAATGAATGGTATTGTGCCTTCAGCTGGTTGTTTGTAGAAAGACGTTTCTCCAGGGAATAGAGTCGCCTGAGGGCCTGTGGCTTGAACGCACCTACACTATGAGCAATGGGTGTGACTGATGATTTATCATACAGATCATTGGAAATGAGGTTGTAGTTGGATCCTCTGTCCAAGAGAGACGTGGCTTGAACCACGTTCACGACGGCAGTTGCTAAAAAATAGTCTGATGGTTGGGTGAGTTGGATGGCACACATGGGGCGGGCAGTCGTACTATCTTCAGTCTGAGGAAGCGCTCCTGACGCTACAGACCCATTGATGGCCGGAGGGAGGTTTTGATGAAGAAGAGTACTGTGATGCATTTGGCACACCTTACAAGTGTACGTCGAACAATATTGAACATGTCCGGACGAACGAAAGCAAACGTTGCATACTCTGTGATTTTGGACGAGTTGCTCACGTTGGGATACGTCCCAAGACCTGAAGGTTGGACAGTTAACCAACTCGTGGTTGATTTTTTGATTGCAGCAAATGCATGTCGACAATTGAATGGAAGATTCATTTGACTTGGTATGTATAGACTTCGACTCATGAATCATCGAGCGTGAAGTGGAGCAAGATAATGGAGGAGGGGGCGGCTGAGAATCAAAATTTCGTTTTTCTTCTTTGATGAGTGTTTTGACTAGGGCTAAAGTGCTGAAGTATGAACTTTCAACTGCCTCTCGATGATCTAGTTGCTGTTCCAACTCGCTATCCAGCTCTTCAATCTCATCCTGAAGGGATTCAAATTTAGCGTATGCCTCCGAAAGTTGAGTCTCTTGGAGGAGTAGTTCGCTTAGGGACATTTTTTCTGTTACCCCCAAGCTATTTGAAACATTGATCAGCCTAGTGATCCGCGCCTCTATGGGGGCTCGCTTCGCGATTAATGCAGCGACCTGAGACATTGTTGAACGTGCAGTAATTTTGCCCGCGTGAGGTATTGAAATGAAGAAGAAAGGAATTGCCCGCCTATGGTCTCAAGACGATGCGAATTGAAATAAATTTAAGAAAGAAAAATATCTATATATAGATATATATGAAATGAATGCCGACTTAAAGAAAATTTTAAGAGATGAAATGTACTGATACTTAAAAATACCTAGCTGACAAAAATTAGAATAAAAGAACGCAGTCACAATTGCCACACGCGTTACAAAAACAAATAGTACAAATTAAATAAAGGTAAAAAATAGGCTGAAAAAAGATACACATAAAATACAGAAATACAATAAAAAATACACTTAACATACAGAAATACTATGTTGTGACGAGTGACAAAAAATATAAATGACAACACTGGTTACTATATTGATTTTAAAAAAAAACAAATCCGGCCCGGAGGACCAACTTATGTTCCGCGGCGTCGTGGTTGAACTGAATATACAGCGGAAGAACCCCTCTGGCAGATGCCACGGAACACAACAGATTTGTGCCGACGGAGGACCAGCTTCCGAGGAAGCAATGTGAGCAGGGTAAATTAAAGAAGAATAGCAAAAATTAAGTCTAATAAATTTACTGACTCGAATCTCGTCACAACATGATAGGTAATGAAGAAAATAAACATTGAGTTATTGAACTAAACATACAAAAACCAGAGGAGCAATTGAGCAATTAAAGCAGATAAAATGGAAGGGTGAAATATGAATATAAATATCATTAACTTAATAACCCTTCTATATGATTACACAATTGGCACAAGTTCTATAGGAGCAGTTCTTTACTTGTACTATCGCCAACCACAGTACGTTAATAACTGGTCTACCTTGGAGTTGAAACAGTACTTGATTCCAATGAGACTATGTTCAGCTTAACTCACAACATCTGGCTGGATTCTCAGACTCGAACTCACGGCAGATACGAACTCAGTTGGAGAGTCCAGCTGGTGTTGTCTTCAGCCGGCAGCTCGAGATCTTGAAATGCCTGGATACGCACTCGCAAGGGAGTACAATGATGCACACGCTAAGTTGGCGGGCGCGAATTGAAGCGTAGTAACAATAAGCACACGCGCACACGATGATAATACAGAATGGGAGCAGATCCCGGTCGCGTGCGGCAATTTGTGAAGGTGCTCTTAAATGTAATTTAACAATACGACTTGACGTTACTCGCTCTATAATAAAATGAATAGAAAATTAAATAAAACTAATTAAGTAATCAGACTTAAAAGGTTGAGAGAACCGATTTGAAATCGGGTGACTGTATGATATGTATGTTCGGCGCATGGGAGCCGACAGAGACCGCGTTCGACTTTCTGGAGCGATCGCGGGTGGAGCTGAGAGCGCGTCTGAATCGGATGAGCGCTGAGTACAGAATGATAGAGGGCTGCAAGACTGAGAACAGCTCAGGAAGGGTGCCGTGGTGAAAGAGTGTCCGTTTGGTGGCGCTATCTTACGGCCATCTGATGGGGCTCCATGCTAATGCTTGCAGACCTCATGAAATGAATGATGCAGGAAATGTGCACATTTGGGTGAAAGGTGCCTCGCAGAACAAAGGCCAGCCAGCGCAGCCCGCATTTCGGGGGTGAGAGGAATGTCAGGCGCAGCCCCGCGGCAAGTACCGAGAAAAGAATTAGCCCTACTTAGGGAAAACCCCATTCCCAGCCGGCTGGAATTGTGTGTGCCGAAACATAACCTAAACAACGTTTTTAGTTATGAAAATAAGTCAAAACACTATTTCTAGATTTATTTGAATTCCTCACAAAACTGCAATACAATTCGCCGCGTTGCAAGAGAATCGTTTCAATGAAACCATTTTGCGTTTCATGAATCGTGCGTATGAAACGCAGTGTGCACGTCCCTATATACTTAAATGAGTTTGGATTCATGAAACGCGTTTCATTCGCGAGCATTGTATCTGACTTTTACTTTGGAAAACGTCTTTTTTTTTTTTTTGGTTTTGAGTCTTTGATCTATTCTTCTTGTCTACTTACGAGTCAGTGTTCTACACCTCGCACACCTTCGCCATCATTCACTATTACCACGCTCACCTTCCTTCTTCTCTGTCGTAGCGGTCGCCGAACTTTGGAGCCTCACGAACTATTAAATTTATCTTATTTACTTATCTGCGGTCCACTAATTGAGTTTTTAAATGAAGTTGGATACGTTTGTCCAACAAAGACTGCAGGAATTTCATCTTATCAATGGAAAATACACATATTACCTGATTTAACAAATATAAGAATGACTTATAATTATCGTAAATACTTATTTAATAAAGCATATTGACTTATTTAATACAGTAACGTTTCAGGAGTCAAAAAATGAATCTATTTCAAGATCTGTTTGCTCATCAGTTAGAACAAAGAATTTTTTTTAAATGATTTTTCCAAATTTTTAAATGTGATTCGAAAAAATTCAAACTTTAATGCCATAACAAACTAGTTTTTTCATCAGAAGAGCAAAAATTACAATTTATGTCCTGATCTTTTTAGGGCAACCAAAAGTTTTTCGCGGGTCACAGGTTGGCGACCGCTGTTCTAACTGGCACAAAAACTGTGACCGGGAATATTTCGTTCACGTCACATCTATTAAAAACACAGTTTTTAAAAGATGATCTTTTACGTTCATTGAACAGGTTTATAATTGTTCACCTCTTACTTTCCAATATTATATTCTACAGTTTGTTCAGTACATGCAACAATATTTCATGACCTCTAAAAATGTCAATTCAAATGGATCCTTTCTGACGTCGGCGTTATAGATGTTCATAGTCACATTTATTTCCGTCTAATATTAGGTAATGCGAAAGGGCCGAGGGTCAGTCGTAACACATATTGGTATAATTTAGGCCTCCTTATTTTCCAACTGCAGATACTTTTTTCTTCGAAAAACTTCTGCTTGTTTTCGAAAAAAAGACTCATCTACACAATCAATCATTAACAATTGTAATGGATGTCAATGTGGTGACGAATAAAGGGCTTAGCAACAACAGTAATGCGAAAAGTGACATCAAACCACTACAAAATTGACAAAATCTTATATCTGACTTCGTCTGAATTAAAGACTTATTTATACGCGCCAAAATAAGAAATTTCCCAATATTGTGACAGGTTTATTTACAATTTGATTCGAAATATCGTACGTTTAAACCTCTTTTCTGCACTTCAATATCGTAAGTCGACATGGTTTCGTAAATTGGTCTATGCATCAATAGAACAAGAAATTATATGCTCATCCTTCATCCATTCTACCCCATAGAATTTCATCAAGTATTCATAGTCAATGTTCTTTCATTTGTTGCAGTATGTAATTGTTAAAAAAATATTCAAAAAGATTACCCCAGTTTCGTTATTATTATTTATTAAGAAAGAGAAATTGCATGTGATTTTCTACGGTACTAAATTCTATTCCCTGAACATGATACTATACGTGGTGTGAGGTTCCGAGTTTTTTAAAATTCCGACAACTAAAAAGAGAAAAAAATGTTTTAAATTATCTTATTTGGGAGTCTTGGAATAGCCTTATATTCAGGGTAAGTCAAATATATTGATTTTACATTTTTTGGATTCTTTAATTCAGGTGATTTTCATTGCATTTTCATGATTTTGGTACTTGGCGATGCTATTGCGGTAAGAGCAAAATAGTCTTTTGATTTATTGACTACATTATATCGTCACATTGTTGAAATATATCTTCTTCATGAGCCTTTAATACTGGAGTCCCATTTATGGTTTTCAAAGGATTTTTTAGGTTTTGGCACGTGGAAGTCCTACCGCAAAATATATTTCGTCTTCTTGAGTATCAAAAATTAAGTCTGATTGCAGAAAAGAATATTATCTTGGAGACTTTAATAAGCCTATTTTTAAAAGCGAAGTCGAAACATAAATTTCATGATTTTCATAGGTTTTGGTGCTTTGTGATGCTTACGCGCAGAGCGTAAAACCTGTTTTTTTCCTTCTATTTCTTGACTATTAAATAACTATGTCGGAAAATATCTGATTTTGGAGACTTTAAATAGCCATTAATTATTGCTACGTCGATTTCACAAATTTCATATTTCATATTTTCTTTTTTGTTTCCGGCGATGATCAAAACCTGAATTTTTTTACAGCAATCTGAATTTTGAAATCGGCAATAGAACACTTAATTAGCCATAATTTGAGTACTTGTTTCCATTGGTTAGGCAACAATGGCGATGCTAACTTAAGGGACCTAATTAATTTACATTCGACGCTGGCTTTTGCTAAGTATATCTGCCCAGGTTGGAAACATTTCGTTATTCTCTTTCCTAAAAGCATGATATTCTTAATATAAATGTATAATTGATGGATGGGGAGAATATTCTTTCTATCAAAAGATGTACTAAAAGGGTAAATAATGTTTACAAGAGAAAGCGTTCTCTGACTCTCGAGGAAGTTATTCTTTCCCCGCCTTGGACGTCTAAATTAAATTCACCTGTCCAAAAAGCTTTGGATTATAGACCGGGACGGAATGGGAGGTCAGACAGTCGCATTATAGAGTCAACGGTATCGAATAATGAAATGAGATGCACTCAAGATTTCGAACTGTGATGTCAGTGTTAGCAATTGTGTCTCCAAACGATGGATACCCGAGTAACTTATCGTGCCGTCTTTCTATTCACACTTTTTTCTTCTCTCCCTGCACTACTTAATCCCCCTGCTTCATTCTTCGCGTCTTACGTTTTCCTTTACTCTTCTGGGTTCTGCCTTTGAGGCATTAATTACTTCCTTCCTATTTGTTATAAGTCTTTTGTTTCCCATGTTCCATTGTTTTCCACTGGTTTTCCATTACTGAGCTATTTCACGCAACGCTATTGCCTTCCAGCGGACTCTCCAATTATTACGCTCTACAGATGTCTCCGAAAACTCAGCTTTAGAATCACGTTGTTCGGTTCTTCATGAATTGATCCGTCTCTCTTTTTAAGATTTTTTCTTTTACTTTTAACTCTAACTTGGAGATTAATTTCATGATGATAATATCGTATCAGGTAAATAATCGAACCGTTTTGACTCAATTTATGAAAAGTTCTTTACATGAGTGCAGTCAGAATAATAGTAATGTATGGGAATAAATGCCATGCATATTTATTGTCGCATACTAGATTCAGTATTTTCATTATCTTAGTAGTGTGCTGAAATGTTAAATCAACCTCTGCCTTAGATCTCTTGATCGGAATTGGTGAGATGGTCCCTTGCTTGCTTTCGGAGAGAAAATTAGTTAATTGTCATTCACGTGGTCATACACATTTGTAACTGCTTTTTTGACAGTAAATTTATATATTTACTTATTTACTCATTTATAGATTTACTGGATATGTGTTATCTTAATAATAAATGCCGAGTAATAATTTTTTAATATACCACTACGAACTTATTTTACGGAAACAGAATTTGACCCTCTAATGTGTAGAAAGCCAGAAAAGAAGAAATAATAATTTTCTTAATGTACAGTTTGAAATTTATTTTAAGTATTAATGTAAGAGGCCTATTAACCTATTTTTTTACGGACTCAAAAATACCCAATTTCGCTCGAATTTGAATCATTATAAACAGTGTCGTATTGTATCGTAATGAATGTTTGTACATTATGAATTTCTGGTACTGAATCATAACTAGCGTTTAAACATTTTTTGCTCGGTGGTGCTTTATTGACTTGCGAGACAAATTTCCAGACCAGTTTATCAATTATTTGTGAAATTTTGTAAATAGATGGTCAGTTGGAAAAGGTTCAGTCGCAAACCGAATGATGCAAATAGTTACTGAAAAATTGTTGTTATTTAACTGGAACGTATATCATAATATAATTTGATAAAATGTTTAATGGTATTTGAAGTTTAAAATATTAAATTAAATTTATTAAAAGTATTATGGTGTAATGATTCGTAGTTCAATGTATAATCACATAATGGCTTTAAATTGTCCAATTGGAGAAAACTTTCAAGTACAAGCATAAACAAAAAACACCTTAAGTTAAAGTCAGATTAAGTTACAGGAATTAAGTTACAGAGAGAGAGAGAGTTATTCCGATTATTGCAAAAGCTATAGTTTGTTTTAGGACCTAAAATCATCCCGAGATGTAGTGAATGAGTGATGGAAAAGAGGAGTATTCACGTCGTTTTTTTCCTTTTGTATCGAGCTCCGCCGATGAAAAAGGGGTCCTTTCGATCGAATGTGTGGTATGTTGAAATATAACGCATCCATCTCCTTTCGGCAGGCGGGATTTATTAGTCGTAAAACGCAGAGAGCTCTGAGTAACGACCCATAAGCGCATCATCAAGGCAGATAATGCCGCGCGGGTTGCATAACCGCCAGGGGCTCTGCGTTGATTGAATAAATGACGCGCGACGCCGCGATTCTTCACTGCAGGGAACGTCGGGACTTCCAGTTCTCTCGAAACCACGCTCAGAGGAATTTTGAACCTGTGATTTTTTGTTAATCATGAATTCTTCGATAGGTTTAGTATTTAATTAAACTTCTTTTTGTGTGCGTCGGCACAAATTAATGGCTCCCTTGCATGTTCTTGCGAACGACAATGAATTAACATAATTTTTAACAGTTTACTTATTGTTGTAGAAATATATTTGTGGTAATGAATTTACAAGGGATCACAATTAAGACGTTTGAAAAATTTCAAGCGTTCTTTAGTATTTCATGCATTTTGGTTTAAAAATAGCATTTATAGTTATTTCCCTATCACCTAATGATTTATTTAAATCTTAAAGACAAAATTTGGATATTTATCACAATTTTGCAATTTTGATGACGCTACAGGCGAGTTAATTATTTAGAAACTCCTTCAAAAATGTTTTGTCAAAACAAATATTATTGTAAAATGATTCAATAGACATCACTTCTGAGGCAATACCTCATTTCGAGTATACCTATTTGGAACGTTGTGTTTGAGATTATACGGAAGTTTGTACGCTGTATTTTTAGATATGTAACATGTGTTGATTTTATTGCTGAATAATGACATCACGAGTGTATGTCAAGAGTGGTGATTTTTTTAGTTAAAATGTGTGATAGCGTTTGGAAACGAATTTTGTGAAAAAGACGTACCAGTATATAGCTCCGAGGGACAAAAAGTAGACCTCACATCAAGTCGGTCATTTGTAGAAAAAAATTCTCAGATGCAAAAATCGAAACGTTGTTAGGTCGCAATTTTATATAGGACGGTAAACTCAATTCGTGTACTTTCAAGGTGACTATGTCCTGGGTAATCTTTGTGTTGTGAGCTAGAAGCATGTGTCATATTCTATCAATATTTTGAAACTATGGAAGGACGTTGATCACTGATGTTGTCCAAAGAGGGAGTCTGCAAATACACAGAAAAAGAAAGTAATTAAAGGTCCATGTTAAAGGACATGAAAAACTGCCACTAATATTTTTTTTCTAAAAAATTATTCCCTTTTTTCCCACACGTATCATTTTAAATTTGTATTCTAATAACTACGTTTTGTTACTTATCACTTTTTATTTGCTCGATTTTTATTTTGTCAATACAAAATCTTTTACAATGTATAGTGTTACAAAGAATCCGAAATTTGACTATTACGTAAATTTTGTGTTTACAATTACAAAATATCCTCACGTGATATATGCTGTTTTTGAATTCAGCGCAGCCAATCTACTCTAAATCACTTAGTTTAATCAAAATCCCGGGTGAAAAGGTATATTTTACACTTCTGAATTTAGTCTCTTGACCATTGCAATATTTACGTTTATACATTACTCTTTGCCGGTAGGATAAACAGAAAGGTTATTCAACTGCTTATGTAAAGCGAGGAGCAGAAATATCAATAGCAAAATTACTATCTGCGATAAAATACTAGAGAAAGTACGACTGCAAGAAACTTGACACCTTTGTTTTTTTTTATCATCTGGGATATGTGTCGAGTGAAATTAGTTGTGCAACAAAATAGCATATCTGCTGCATCTACATTGCTAGAAATAATGGCAATAAGAATGTCCGCCTTCATGGCGAATTGCCTCGTCTTCTCTAGACGTATGAATCTCGCGGTGTGTTTTTTTCGCAACTTCTGGGAGGAAAAATACTCGTGGAAAAGATTCCAAAGGAAAAGGATTCTGTCTTTGTGAGTGCTTCTCACTTTTCGCAGTACTTTTCATGCACGTCACGGACACTCCCGCTCAAAAGATTTGGGAGAGTTCTCCAGATTTCGTATTCTCAAAATTTGGTTTGCATAGCACAAAGAGTCAGCAGGAACGTGTAACTACGAGACTTGAAAATATCTCACGTAGCGAGTAAAGAGGTCTTTGGCATTTCGCTGTTTTCTTTGGGAAGAAAGAAGGGAGGCTAAACTTAAGGGTGGGTCCCCAGAATCTTCTGATTTTAAGATTCAGTTCTTTTGATGTGCTGATGAACTGCTTTCAAATTTCTTCAAAATGTAACTTCTTTCATTGTCAAATCAATTCTGTAACGTTATATGACATGAAGGGTACTTTAAAATTGATCTTACAAGCTAAAATTTACTTGATATTGAGTCATAAACTGAAAGATTATCTTTACGTTTTTCTCTGTGCCTCGTATATTCTGTAGTGTCATTTTGTGCATAAATCAAATTTGTGCGACCGTAAACAATTTTTCAATGAATTTGTTCCTAATATATTTAAATAATAATGGTCTGTATTTGTCTTTTCCTCTCTTTCAACTTCAGAAGTCCGGATCTATTGTTAAAACCAAGATGAAATTTCTCTAACTGTTTATTTGTATTATTGATATTAATGAGTTTCGATTCATAAAGAACTGCTTTGTAAAAGAAAACTTACGAAAACTGAATGAAAAGTATAAGTTTTCACATGATCATGAATTCTAAGTAAAGACTTACTAAACCCACACAAACTACTTCTATATACAAGCGTACAAGTACATTGTTCTGTGAATACACCAGCACGTGCTCGTACGACACACACAACCAACAAATCTCCCGCACACCCACAGATATCAACATAACCTCAAATCCAGAACAGAATCCGCCATGACCCCTCAGTAGCGTACAACGAACATCATACGCTAACAGAGGCGTTGTAACGTACTACGCTGGGAGCGTTAGAGTACCACTAACTTCTGCTCAGAAGCAACTTGCACGTGGATAACGTATACGATAGATAGCAGGTACGCTGTGCAAAAACTCCCTAATAACAAGTCTTAAGATTCCATGTTTCAACCAAATGTTGATTGAACCCACCCGTCCGCTTCCCCCATAAAAACAAATCAAAATTACACCACTGAGTTGCTGATAATGTGTTTTTAAGTTAACTTAACAATTAACATCGGTGCTATGGCTCATAAAAGATTTTTTCACATTTTCTACATGTTTCGGAATGACATGTACATTTAAAAAACATTTGGGCGAGAGCGAAATACTCACTTTAATCTGTAACGTAAATTTGAATCTGTAAGAATTTCCTCTCTTCTTCTGAAGGGGGGGGGGGGAGTATATTATTAAAAGAACACAATATAAATATAAGTAACATGACTCGACAAATCCTTAGCCATAGTTTAAAAAAATAGTTACGTGTTTTGCCCAATATGAAACATTTTAATTTACCTAAAACTAATTTATTGGTCATCCTCATTCCCATCTCAACACCACAGACTTGAATGTTTCGTGTAGCCCACAGAAAGACGGCGTTTGCTGACAGTCTTTTGCTGCTCGGCGCTTATGAGGCGTTCCTGCGCAATTTATAAACGAGATAAGCTCTTATCACTCCTCCGCCTGTACTGCTGTGGTTGTACAACAGTGCCTCATGTGGCAACACTGTACGCGCAATCGAGTTTCACTTTCAGACAACAGATCTCGCTCATCGTAATTTTTTTGTAAATTCTGATTACGTAGGTGTACAATGTAAAGGTAAGCGTTTCCAAAACTGGAAGAGATTTGGCTTTAAAAAATTAAATATATTGAATGTATCTACAGTGAAAATAAACAAACCAACCATGTGATTATTTCATCGGGGGAAAGAGACAAGTAAAATACTAAGTTTATACTGTGCTATGGAAAGGTTGGTGCACTATGAGGGTTGGGAAACCACCCTGTTTTCCTCGGGTCAACTCTTACAGTAATAATTGTTTAATGATTATTTCTCCTTCAAATTAGAATAACCGACTTTCTGTTCTTGAACATGAATTCTACGAAATTCCCCATTCACCGTAGCAAATATTATACAAGCAACTCAGTTCATTTACATACGTAATGCCAAATATTAGTGATTCTCGATGTGAATTAAGTGAAGTTACATTATGTGAGAGATCTCTCGAAAATGGTGTTCTGAAGAAAACGTTTTGTTTCTCTGTAACCTAACTAACACAATACTTACAAATCGAAGATTATTTAAGTCAAGTTTTGGCATTTAATTGCGTAGCTATAGTTGAATCAGGATACTACACTACTTACTCCTTAGATTTCTGTTTCTTCTTCGTGATAAATAATTATTTTACATGCTTTTGGCCAAAAGCGGATGGTACGTGCCAACTATTATATACTTTAAAACTAAGCAAAAAAATATTCTTCACACCGTCGAGAAAATTATTACTGTACTCTTATTGTACTTGTTAATTTACTCGACTTACTGTTCGAAAACTGTGTTAAAATTTGCAGCGTGCCATTATCAAATCTCCATGAAACGTTTTAGTGCTAAACCACAAGATAAGGGAAACGGCGGAAGGATTGTAGAATGCCACGCGTTGGTTCTGAGATGTGAGGAACCGTTCCTTTCAAGTATGCTCACACATTCCATTAATGAAAGCGATAATAATAATCTTTTCAATTTCTGTACAAGTGACAAATAACACATAATAAAGAAACCATGACTATTGAGCAAGCAATGAAAATATTGTCGATGAATAGTATGGGTAGAATCTATGACATACGTGGGCGTAATCGAATAACATTTATGACAACGAAATCACATCTCCTTTTAAAGTTGAGAAACCACTCATTCACAAAAAAAAAGTGCTTGGGAATGTTTATTTTTTTAATTATTACAGCTTATCTTCCACATATTTTTCCAGGTTAATGTTTTTCTCACGATAAGTTTATTTATCTATAATTTATTTATCTACTAGTATTTTATGTTATTTGTTTATTTCATATTTGAAATATATATTATAAGTACCTACTTGTGCGTATAAAACACTATTCTATTCTTTTCTGAACACATCATATTTTTTAAAAATAAATTACAAACACTATGTAAAAATCGAAAAGTCAAAAATCCGTAAATGTTTGAAAAGTTTGATAAAGATTTTAAAAATTGAGTATTACATATATTTCATTAAAAAACATCTAATTGATTTTCACAAATCTGTATGTAATTTATTTACATGTTTTTTCCGGGTTAGTTTATTATCAAGCAAGATACCTAAGTACCCAATTAAGGAGACTTGTTATATTATGTGACAGTTGCAGGTTTTGAGGTTGGCACAATTGTCATGGAATTTACATTCTTCTGGAAATTTAAAGCTCGTAAAATCAAAATTAAGAATTTTAGGTTTAGACGCATTTACGCTCTTATGTCACTAGGTTCTAAGAAATTTTAAATCGTGGTATACTGCATTATTAATTTGACTCCTTTCCTCTCAGGAATTGTTTATTGCGACATCATCGGCAAAAGCAATAACTTCCTCATAAAAATACTCTAAAAGGAAATCATTGATTATTAAAGAGAACAAATCAACTGAAAGAACTGATCCTTGTTGAATCCCTTTATCAGGTTTTTGGGAAAACGTCAATAGGCGAGGGTAGAATAGTCCTTCATCTTGAAGCACTAACAATTGTGAAAAACCAGAGTATGTCTATACAACAGCCAATCGATTTCGAAAGTCTGATAGTCGGATTAATCTTTGTACCCTGAAGATGGGGTAAATAGGACCAATCAGTAATCACAGTAATAGTGCAGTGAAATAAATTTTATTGCATTAATACAAATATCATAACAATCTTGTAGGTGTGTTAGCTTTTCCCTAATTTGTATGCAAAAGACACGTTTTTGACAAATTTTAAACTAATTTTGAGTGATTATTCTTGAAAGAAAAACAATAAATATTCAGAAAAATTAACATGAATAATGAAACAAAGAATTTTGAATAACGTTAGATCGTCACTTTTGTCAGAGTAGTTTTGCGCACACCGTATTGCTAAAGTAATGTACCATTGAATAGACGCTTAAATGTTGATTTCCGTGTAAGGAGCAGGCACCAATAATAAATACGTCTCCATTCTACACCCATGATAATGTGCTAGGCGATAACTAGCCTAACCGTACAATCCCCAATAGATCATGTCTCTGCAAGAATTGTGTAGTGGATGCTGATTCTTTTCCTCCATGTCTACATCCTGAGTCTTCCTATCGCAGTGTTTGGTGCGTAGGAAGGTACTTTGAAGGCTTTCGTTTCTCACTTCCCCGCGTCCTCTGCCTTCGCAGGGGATTTTCGTCCCTTTCGACAGACAGCCATTCGGAATCCCTGAAAACGCCTTACGAAAAAGTCTTGTGGGAGGCGTGAGAAGTCCAGGAAGAGGCAATATTTTGTGGATTTGGCCTTTGGAGATTTGGAGAGTGGTGGTGAGAGAGACTGTAGAGAAGTCACTCGGGCCGAACATCGGGAGCTGATGAAGGTAGACGCGGATTCTAAGAGGACATATGAAGACTTGTAAAGGAGTCCCTCAAGGTTCTGTACATATGCTCAAGAATTATGTAAATAAATGCCTCGACAACCGTGGCTACTTTTTCATACAAAATTATTTCATGCATCAATCTTGTTGCATACAATGGTTCTTAGCAGTGGCGGATCTGTCGAGGGTAGGCTAAGGGAGTTATAGCCCCTCCCCCCATTGGACCTGAACTTTCAAGAAATAATACCAAATCAAACGACCCTATTTTCTATGAACAGACATATATTTACACCAAAACACAAATAAATAAAATAACATACACAACGTTCCAATCCTTTTCGTGGATCATATTCGGGTAATGAGCTCATGTCAGTTGTGATCATTTGGTATTAGTTATATATGACTAATTTCAACAAATAATATTTAAATGCATAAAATACATCTTTATCCTTTAATATGTATTTGCCATTTCAAACAATTAATAAATTTGGACAATATTTAATGAATTATTAATTACAAATTTTAAGTATTGATGTATTATATTAATATACAAAATCGCTACAATATTTATCATATTTACAACAATATTTATAATAATATTTATAAATATTAGTCCCCCCCTCCTTGATTACGGTCTAGATCCGCTGGTGGCTCGTACACGATGAAGGGTTTTAATTGTTTGGCTTTCTCTTGGAGAGTACCATCGTACATGTAATACCATTATAAGATCTTTTGCTATCCAAGGTTCTTTCCGCGAATAAATAATTTATTTAATTTAAAATACCAGCATGTATTCATGACTTCACTCGCCAAAAAGAATGTCAACTTTAATTTCGATGAAAAGCACTTGAAGGTATTTACGTGATGCATTCACAAAAATGAGTGATAACAAAAAAATAATCTACCACTATATATGTCTGAACAATTATTATTGGTGTTGAGTTCGCGTGGTTTAAGTATTAATTATTTCCGTTTATTTGTCGAGATATTTTTTCGAGTTAGTGTATTCGAGGAATCATTCATATAGATTTTCCAGTTGGGTTGTTAATAAAATCTTTCTCTCATCGGTATTTGCAGAACACTGCGAACAGATGGACATCTCATAATGGGTTATTTATTATTTGCATTTGTGGGCGGTGAAAACATTCTTATTTCAGCTTCACCGTGCAAATCTCTCTCTGACATTTCTCACACGATTGCTGCAATACGATCCCCGGCCCGGGTAGCGGTGGCGGAGTATGTCAGGGGTGCGTTACACCACAAAGCAATCATGCAAACACGACTTCTACGTAAGATACATGTAAACAACAACAACAATAATAATAAATGTTCATAAAATAGTATTGTCACGATCGCCTGAACAATTATGAACAGACGTCAAAGATGACACGAATTCATTGTCATTATCAAATGGCTCCTCCACTTTCACTTCAGTTTGAATCTCGCATTAGAAAAGTGAAGTTATTTTATCTATTTAAAGCGAAAAGATAGTTTTACTGGAGTTGCGTGACAGGAGGTAAATTTTAATATAATAATGGGTCAATAACTAACACAACTGCATAATAATTTTTGTATTCTATAGTTATAAATTTATTGATAAATTGAAGATATTATACTTCGCTCTTTTTATTCTTATCTTAAGTGGGCGAAAGCAACAATTTTGCCTTGTGACGCAAAACATAATATTCTATTATTTCTAGGGCCCGTGATCGGAATTGGTGGGATGGTCTCTTATTTGCTTCAGGAGAATGTTCCGAAAATTAGTTTATTGTCCTCCACGTGGTCACTCACAGTTTGTAACTGCTTTTCTGTCAATAAACGTTTTTCATGTATTTAAATATGCTTGGAAGTACATAAAATTAATTTTCTTTTCTTTTTCGTTCAAATAAATCAGCCCCAATAGTGGTAACTTAAATTCGTTTCCAGCTAACCCGCATCTCCACCCCCAACGCTGCAGCGACAACTCAATCTCCGCAAATTTCCTCCTGGATCGCCCACGCGCGCAGTTGTAAAGCCACATGGAATACCGCTAAACTTGCTAAGGACACGTGGCATTTTGCGGTGCGCCTCCGCCTTCGTTTGTTTCTACGCGCAGGCGCAGATCCGTACACCCACGTAATACTCTCTCCACCTCTCTCTCTTTCCCCCTCCGCCGACGCAGAAGTTACACGCGTACCCACGTGGCGTTTTTGGGAAATCAGTGAGGTACATGGAATATTTGCCTAGAAGTAGGGGTGTAGTGGAGCGGAAGCACATGGGAGCAACACTTCCTCACTGTTTTCGTGTTAATAGGGAAGGTTGGATGTAAGGTAGAGTGGGGTAATTGCGAGCACGTAAGGAAAATGGGAAAGCATGCTTAAAATATTGCGAAAAGTAAAATTCTGATATATTACATGGATTGACTAGAGATAAATTATAAGGAGAATAATTTCTACAATAACATGTTGCACACTTTCAAAATCGAAACTGGCAGGTGTGGGGTAATTAGGAATTTGAAGGGTAATGGCGGACAGACATTTCTTCAGCACTGAAGCGACACATTTCAGTGACTGTAAATTTTGAATTGGCTATGTAAAATATATTCAAAATATAAAAGTAATAATACAGCTTATTTTAAAATATTCGTTGTTGTGATATCTATAGTTATGTCCATAATTACACTTTATTGATTTAAATAAAGAATGCACTGTCCAAAATTTCCCCCAAAATGAATTTACAACACGATTTAAATTTAATTGATAACTATGATACTATTTCCAAGTTGACTACCCCATTTTGTCCAGAAAAAAAATTGTTGGAAACCAAAAATGATTATTCAAATAATGGAAGTAACAGATAAAATTATAAGTCGGATAATTGTAAGAATTGACTCAAATTTATATGTTGTAGATTTGTCCCAAAATGAGTTTTATTTTCATTTAAAAAATACCTGAAATTGCAACATGTTTTGCAACAATATTAGTAACTCAATAAAATTTTTGAAATAATTTCGTGATGTAAACCTTATCTTCTCTGTCCGTAATTACCTGCTGTCAGTAGTGCCCCCTGTCTCCCCTACTATAATTTCTCTGACATGAGAGGTCCCAATCTGCAAAATTTGGCATTACACCCCTGCTGTGACGGAAATAAATAATTTCTCGTAAAACTTTATAAATCATTTATCAAGTTGAATACACTTCACTTAATTTCTTTCCTCCACGATCTTTCGCGTAATTTCATTTTAAATTAATTTCCATCGTGATAAGACTTTTTGCCTGAGAAGATGTCAAACTCTTCTATACAGATGGCGAGTTGTGTAATAGTATGATTTCAATGAAACAATAATATTTTTTACTCATTACTAATACATTATTGTAATAACAATGGTACAAATGATTAGGGATGTATTCCCTAATAGAGAACCCGTTTAATGTAGAAGTAGCAGAGAAGTAGGTTCCACTCTGATGCGTAACCATGTAGCGGTTTCTTCCAAGGAATGACAAGTTAAGGTTTTTTCGATCCGGTTCAAAGAGCGTATTAAGGAAACGTTTGAAAGCTCATTTTTGAGTAAATAATTTACGAAATCCATGAATATTTTTTTCATTTAAGTAAATATTTTCTCCTATTCCCTATTTTCAGTGAGTCTAAAAACATGGCACTTTGAAGAAGCTTAGCATCCTCTTTGTTAATGCAATTTTTATCTTTAAGACAATATACTAATAACATAAATTCAGAGATGTGTTCAAAATTGTTGTGGAGCTTTATGTCTTCAGTTTCACGATCTATTCATTTTAATGATCATTATCCTAGCTGATCGAGAGTTTTATTCCGATTATTGGTTTACAGAATCTGTATAAATCTGACAAGCCTACTATATAAAAATACAAATTGAAGGGCCAGATTAAAAAAGGTTTTTAGAGTTTTTGAAAAACTTCGCTTTCAAGTGAATTAATACTGATAAATGTAGCTTTTGTGAAAAATTATTTTAAAAATAACTTCTATCGAAATCGATGGTAAACACTCGTACATTTTAATAATTCCTTTCATTAGTTTTGTCTTATAATATCTTTAACCAAGTATCTTTCTTTAAAAAATATCTTTATTGTTATTAACACTTCAAATACCTCTCATGTTTTTTCATTCTGCGTTTTCTCGCTGCACCGCCAAAAGCCAGCCAATCGAGTTAATTACTTTAGATTTATTAAATAAGAAATGGAGTACTAACGGATTTGTCACGAATTCATACACAAAGAAGGTATTCAAGGTTTCTGAAATTGTTCGTGATTCTTCGTAGCTTTGTTAAAAAATGTTACCAATAAATGTTTTGTCAAAAATATCTTTATGAAGTCATGAAACTTTAGGGTAAATTCAAAGGTAATGTATTTTTTCATGAGTAAAAAATACCAGAAAGTTTTACACATTTGTAAGGAAGTAAATACACTGAAGATATGAAAATATTTCTTCCATGTACGGACATATGGAGAAGAAATGTGACAACTTTTCTCCAGGTGAAAATGTCGAAGAGGTGAGGGAACGAACCCGGGACTCCTTAAATATATTTCCACATCTGGTATATTTACTAGAGAGGTCGTAATCCCTGCGATCAAAGCAAGAGTACCGAATTCGATTCCCGACTGGTCGCAATTTTCACTTGGCCGTAAGTTATTGCATTGAAGTTACTAGATAGAAAATATATTTAAGTTTCTTAAGGTTTAATTTATTCTATATTTTTAGCTTACCTCTTCTTATTCACCCCGTTTCTCCCAATTACATCTTCCAATACCTGATTCTGTGCATAGAATTATTTAAACCCTCGTGGCATTTGAACGTAGCAAGAGACGCGTGGGCGAAGGGTGACGTAAGGAACAGAATGATGACGTCACATCGCTTCCTCGGAGTGGGTGCTGTGTAAGAGGCTCCTTCTACCCACGCGCTCATCCTCTTCCCCCGTTTTCTTTGGCAATACAAAGGGTGTGCGTAGGTGACACTGAAATGTCTTGCTACAACCCACTCACGAGGATGAGGTCTCATGTAGGCTGATGAGTCGTCATTGATTAAATAAATAAATAAATAATTTAATGTCTAAGCAATTACAAACTGCATGACCAAATGAGGGCAAGAAACTAAAAAGAGGTAATTTGCTCTCCGGATGGAAGCAAGAGATAGTCCAATCCATTCCGATCAAGAGTCCATGAAGTAGTGGTGGACTTTAATCTTTCAAAAAAATATTTAACAAATATACACTATTAAAATTTATTATTCAAAAACTAAACTGTAACTATTAAAGTAACTCAAAGTTCGAGATAAGTAATAATAGTGACACTCCCAGGCATAGTGAGCCCATATATGAATTCGCCTCTGCCCAAATGAAATAGGGAGAAAAACTCGAGCCGATTCATGAATTAGTCGCAATGTTTCCAATTCACCCATTTCATTTGTTACTATAGTAGAATGAAAACTTGAAAGATGTTTTGTCGGGTAAGATCTGTGTAGCACAGTGGAGTCTTCTAATATATTTCTTGTCTTAATTCAACTAATCCATACCGATGATTACGAGAAAGTGTTCCGAATTAAATCTTCATTGGTATATAGTAAATGTATGTAAGGTACCTGCGGGCAATAAGGCCTAGCTAAGGGAAAATTTGAATAAAATGAATTTAACACGTTTTATTAATAATAATTACGTAAATACAATTTGTATAAAATATAAATGGTAACTTCTACCATAAACAAAAACAAAATTAAACATTTTTAAAAACCCTATTAGTGAGCCTTATTTTACTATGGTTCAATAATAAGGTCTACTGTTTTAACATAAGTTATCAAACTATATGTAATCTATTCGGTATTTGAGATAAATAATCACATAAATTCAACATTAAGACTTAAAATTCTTAAAAGAAGTAATTATTGCCTCATTTAACTACACTCAAATTCATCAGTATCGTCCACTGAAAGACTGACGCACTCGTCATGATACCATTTGCCACGTTTCGTACAATGCCTCGTATCAGCTATCTCGTCCTGTTCACAGCCAGGACAGTACTTCTTCTTTTGCTTTTGTGAAGTACCCCTACTATCTTTGGCAATAGATTTCTTTGAGGATGCGGTAGGTCTTAATAACCACCGACCACGTGTGTAACAAAAGTAAATAAATATATTTGAACCACGATACGATGTATCAAATGAAGTCGTACTAAAATATTTGAGGTCACCATCAGTTTGCGATTTTGGTTGATTGTTCAAACTTTCATTAGTCTCCCCCGCATATTATTAATTCCGTTTTTTCTCTTTCATATAGAAAACAACCCACGAAAAGGTGGTAACTATTCTTAGCTTTTACGTTATTATTTTTCAAATGACCAAAAAATGGAAACATAATTAATTTTATGCTTTATTATCGTAGGTGTACAAGATCTAAGAAAATTTAATGAATTTGCTAACATCTATCTCAATTTAATGAACCCGTTTGTAGTTTTAGAAGTACATAAAGATTAAGGTTATTCTTGTCCGCTTACTATTACAGGAATACGATCTTGAGGATTGGTCACGACACGAAAAAACAACAACTACATAACTCGCAAACGTTTCGCGTATATTCTATCCATCCTCAGGACTTAAATATAAAATACAAACATAAAAATATGACTGGTTCTACCCAAAAAACTTCTCACAATAGTTGTTACAAATATCACAAATACATAATATAGATTGTATACATGTTATAATTATAGATTGAACATGTCATATATTCTAAATGATATCTTTACTTTTTAATTTTTTTATTTAAGCCCATGGAATAGATAAGAGTATATCCGAAACATTGGCGAGTTATGTAGTTTTTTCCTTTGTGTTTTATTTTGTATTCTGACCGAGTCCTCAAGATACTTGTAGTACTCCTGTATATAAAGATTATTTCAGAAATTATTATTTTTGTTGATTTTCAATCTATAGTTTTTTAACCGTTCGTTTTCTTCTTCTCTTTTTCGCGGACACGAACTGCAACTCGGTAACCATAGTTTTTCCGTTATTAGCTCTCAAATCAACAATCAATCGATCAATCAGTCGAATAAAATATATTGTATTAACATTTTATTACCATTTCTTTCTTTTTAATACGATGCTGAAAAGCAATTAGCCTTTCAATAAGTTTGATTTTTCGTGATTCGTGCGCATCTTCGATACACCCATTTACGACTAAAGCAATTGAATATGCATTTGCCTTTTAATCTGTGATACACTATCCTTACAGTGAATAGTGCGTTTCTTTTTATTATACATAGTAATCCATAAGGAACGAACTACTGAAATATATCCTGAACGGATACAGAGATCGAAATGCGGTTTTCACACTCAAGTCGTGCCACACAACGAATCATTTAACGTGTAATTTTTTTAGCTGTAAGATATTTACATTTTTATTATTTTTTAAAGGTAACAGAAAGTCTTTTCAGCGTTACTTAAAATACAAATACTACAACATTAATTTCTTGAATTTGGAGCTTATCAGCATCGCAAATTTTTATACGTTTCCTAATGTAATGAATGGGAAGATGATCCTGTCTCAATTCGTAGAGTCGATAATTTTTGTCGCATGACCCTAATGTTAAGTCGGAGCGATAATACGATGCGTCTGTTTGTTCACATGAGGATTATATTGAGTTTGTCTTTCCTCGTTTTTGAAAGTAGTGCTGAAAACATTTAAAGTTTTATGTAAAGAAACATAAGCAGCTGAAAAATTTACAAAATTAAAACAACTTATCTTCGTGAAAGCGTGGATATTTTCATCAGTTTATTTTTGAAGATGTTTGAGATAAGAGATTTCGTTACGTTTGAATCATCTCTTAATATATTCATGTATATTCATCTCTAATATATAGAAAATTTAGCTCACTTGAAACTTTTCACTCCAAGTTCATAAGAACATTTTAAGGCAATGAAAAAACAACATTTATGCGTGGAATGACGCTTGATCTTGAAACATATTTTCTTGTTACACACAATAATCTCTCTTTCATTTTCTCAGAAATAGCTTTCGCCCTTTTTCTTAAAAAGATCGTCCTTTCAGATTCTCGGAAATACGACCCCCTCATTTTCACGAGAAAAACACGTAATATTGCGGCTACTGCGAGTCATTGTCCCAGACACATCCACATCTGTGTTAAACATATTCCGGGAAATTACAAGCACATGTCTGCCGACGCTGAATTTGACCGCCCGCTGTTCACTCAGTTCGGAAAATCTCTTTCCCAGAACATTGTATTTGGATTTCGAGAAAAGAGGTATTTTCGCAGAAAAGATTTTCCCAGAATATCTTGCAGTAGTCTCGTATTAGAGCGTTTTATGTGAAAAAAGGTTTGCATGGGAAATATTCGAGTGACTAAAAATTGTGAGTAATGGATAAAAAGGATTACAGAAATAAATGCAAATATAAAAATTGAGGTGGCTATGTTTTGCCCTAATACAATGAAGTAGAGTAATGTACAAAAATAAAGTAATTTTTAGGGTCGCTCGTTCCAAACATTTTGCAAGTAACATGGTGTCGTATGAATGAATTATTAATGTGACAGTCATCATTTCCTTTGAATGAGTTTTACCCGTTATTTTGTGATATTTGTATAGAATCACGTGGTAAATACTGTCACCAATTCTATTGTTTATAATTTTTCATACATTCTGTAGAATTTAGAGATATACTTCAATCTATGGGTACATGAGAAACAATGATGTGGTTCTCAAATATATTGTCAATCATTCAGCGGGTAGTGCAGCATTAAGAACAATGAAATATAATGAGGAATACCTTTTCAAGCCTTAACGTTTGTATGAATCTTAAACCATCCAAGAAGAGAAGACGTAAGCAAATGATAATGTGTGTGACACAGCACACTGTGTTTGATTATATTCCATCATTCTCCGAGACTTACAACACGTAGGATATAGGAAATATCTTGTTCAGAGTAATGCAGACGAATTATGTAGCATAAAATCACTACGTAGTGATAACGTTCTATTGAGTGAGAAAGGGCGAGTTCGATCCCCCATTCCGTCATATTAAGTCTCATCATCAGCAGAGATTTCTCTAATTTCTCTGACCACTACAAGTGGTCAGGTAGAAGAACTGACCTGATGGCCCGAATCTGACTACAGCATTATTCATGAAATGGATTTAAAAAAACTACGCCAATTAGTATTATATTTTCCTGAGTTAACAGAGTGACCTGACTTGAACATCGATCCCATTAACCAACGCATTGAAATACTGTCTAAAATGTTTCCCCCGAGCTTCCACAATACACATGTTCCATTAATTTCTACTTCTGAACCCTCTCACAGAAGAATTCATTCTAATCTCCCGCAGGAGTTTGCGCCCCCCACCCTCCAACTACTAATATTTTAAGCACACTAGAAATAGTAGATAAAAATAAAGAAATAAAATTGAGAATTCACTTGTGTCACCCTAGAGGAATAATAACACAGAAACCCAGTGGGGATGTCCTCTTACCTTATGTTTCTGCGGTTTATTT
>NNCF01126869.1:708472-738518 GCA_002313205.1 Laupala kohalensis | reverse complement strand
ATATATATATATATATATATATATATATATATATATATATATATATATATATATATATATATATATATATATATATTAGATAGATAGTTAAAAGTTTTGATATGTTGGCTTAACCATTATGTATGAGGTACCAATCTACTGGATTATCCCTTTTCGACAACGATATACCATATCAATTTATGATACAATAATAATTAATAATTGAGGTTAAAACTTACCACTATCTGCTGTTATTTATCTTGAGTTTTGTGAATTTTAATCAGAACAATAGTTTTGCTCTTCCCCACTTCCCCAGTCAAGATGCTTTACTGAGAGCCGTAAAACAAAATTAACGATATAATCGTGATTTTATAACATCCAGTATTTTATTTTTGACATTGTTACATGTAAATTAAAATATATAAAGATGGTGGAGAAAGAGAAAACAAGATTGGATAAATTCCAAATCTCTTTATCAAAATAGTTCAGAATAACGACATCTGGATTTTTTAGACGTCTATGTTCTCTGATATTTTATAATGAGCTCGAAAACCTAGTGTAATTCTCAAGACATGATTCTTGAGACATAATCTTCTAAAATATGTTCTCGCTCGGGTCCCGGATTCTTCGTATAATACACTAGATATACACGCACCTCTCAACACATTTACTCCCATGCTTAACTTCCTAGCATGCGGGCATCCCTCCAACTTTCCGTCTACATTCCCTTCGCATTCCATAGGTCACTTTCATATGCCCCTTCCTGTGTGAGTTCTTCTGTTACCTCTGCATTCCAACGCAATCCCTCCTCCAGGTTGTTCATTTTCCCATGAATTCTACCCTAAATTGATTCACCTCAACTTCTCAAATACATCTGCTTCCATTAGAAAGACTATATATGCCCAATCATGTTGGTTTGATCATGCATATGTGATTTCACGTACATGTATCTCATTCAATATGCTTACGATCACGTCCTTGCAGCCGTGCATATTTTTCTCTCCATACTCCACCACTCATGTGATCTCCCGTCTTCCCCCCCCCCATGACCTGGTCATCATCTCTTTCTTAACCCCTTCTCATGTTGCCTCCCTTTTAGACATGCCTCATGTGTTTTAAGTCTTTTTAACATAGGGGTAATCTCATAGCATTGTCTGGACGAAGATAGATTTCACCTAAGGAAACTTTGTTTCCTATATTTTATAAAACAGAATATAAAAGGAGATCCTACAAAATCTTTAGGATAAAAAACGTGAATTTATAATAATTACCAGTTGTAATTTATAAAGAAAACCGATTTCGTTAGAAAACTAACATGAGTTTATTTTTATGTGTCTGTTGGAGATCAAATGTTTCGTTACATAATAAACTCTCTATCCAGAAGATATTTTTGAAAATATGACACTGAACGTGGTGAATAGAATTCAATTTAATCTTTTTACCAAAATTAACATTGAAAATATTAGTTTCATTTCAATTTTTTAAAAATTAATTATCAGGACAATGCAATAGAACATAGAGTTAACTTACAACAAACCAATTTCAGTTTCTTAATTGTATTGTATTTGAAAAAGTGAAGAAAATAAAAGTTTTTTCTGGGATTAATATTATCCTCCTTTTTACTCGTAACTTACTAATAAATAAATAAANTATATATATATATATATATATATATAATATGTGTGTGTGTGTGTGTGTGTGTGTGTGGATACTTATAGAGATTTTGAGTGTGATTTAAAAAAATATTGTAATATATCTATTGTATTAATTATACATATTATGACACATAAGATGTATTACAACTCTTTTATTTTATTTTCAATATCTCACAAGTATATCAACGTACAGATACTCTTCTTGATGACTCGCAACACGTGGTGATCAAGTACATGTGGGTCGTACACCAGAGTTCCAATTCTGAAACTAGTATTGAGTTTTTATTCGTTATTCTTTGTTATAATATAGTTTAGTACGTTATTATTCAGGACGCATTCATAATGAGTTGATAATCGCCTTCCACGTCGCTTCTATTGAGTACGTTTCAATTTTAACGTAAATTTCTCATCCACCTTGTCTCTTTTGTGGAGGGTAAGTAGGCAACCGCCCGACGAATTTACAGTTGTGACGAGCGGATTGCGTTCGAGCCCCTAACACGAGTTGATGTGTCACATTATTTTGTAAATACGACTGCTATTTAACCGCTTATTATAAACTATATATGGATACATTATTAGTCTCTATATACGATATAGTTAGTACATTGTAAAAGGTTTTCTTACGACCAAAAACAGACCCGCTACTTTCATATTTACTGAAAATGATGGGTACATCAAGTGAAGACAACTGATGAAGTTTTTATTTCACATTTTGCAGCTTGTTGACACTAAAAACAAAGGTGCGATATCTCAACATTTTCGAGCATCTTATTACTGTGATATTGCAGAAGCATTATTATTTCACGAGTAAATACACTTAAGTAAGTCGCAGAGTGATTATACTGTTCTAGTATATGCTTTGCGTGGGATCATAATCAATACCAATGATTCATTTGATATGAACTTGAATACACGGATAAGTGATATTTCCAAGAGAATAAAATTTCTCCTGTGAATTGTTTGAATGAGTCTTTTGTCTCCGAGAATAACTCCTGTGCATAACTCGTGTTTTTACCAGAACGAACAACTCTGGTACAAATAATACTTAAAGTGTGAAAGATTCATGTAACTTGGAGCACGAGTTTTAAAATCGTGGAAACAAATCTTACTATTGCGTGAACGAATACTAATAGGTGTGTCAGTCACGGAAGTCGCGTGAACGAGTTGTGCGACTGACTGTAAATAATATGATCGAATCTATGAAAGCGAGATTTTTTATCTTATTGTCAAAATGTGCTTTACTATATTCCGCAGAGTTGATGAACACGATGATGACAGTGAGGCATTGTGTGCTTAGGAGTAACACTGTGGCAACGTCGCTTGGGGCGATGTTCGCCCGCGGGCGTCTCGCGTTGTCACAGTGAGAGGCGCTGAGGGGATCGATATAATGGCGACGCTGATGGTACACGACTGCTTGGCCCAGAGACTAGGCGGCGCAAGAGACTGGCAGGAAATACAAAGATGACAATAATTAATTATTAATTAATCGCTGTCAACATTCGTACAGGACGTGTCGTTCTCGCCATCGAACCGCATTGCTTTATTACAGTTCGTATTTGAAGGTTACTGAAAACATTTTTTTTTTCATGGGTCAAGGTCATTAGAGCCCTTTACTTTATAATAAATCAATTATTTCTTTCAGTGCCATGATGACATACACTGTTTAGAAAGAATTTGATCCTGACATTTTTTGTTTGGTACTTAAGAGACCGTCCATAAATTACGTACCCTCTGGGTGCACGGGGGTTTCGAGCCACGGACCCTTGATGTTCGGGCACGTACCGATTATTCACGGGAAGTGTGTATCTACCACGCTTCACCTCGACCAAGAACGTTTCCAAGGCGTGAAAAATAACAACTCCAGCAAAGCTCGCCAAGTCTCATGCTATGGGAACTAGACTTTAGTTACTGCAACCATTAATGTAACAAGGTAGTGAATTAATCGTTTAATACTGAGATTACCCATTGGGGTGAGCCGAAACGTCGGAATTTTCTACTGGAGACTTTGTGTGAACCGGAGAGTAGAATACGTTTTGATCCCTATCGTGGATGTCTAAAAATACAAAAGTTATGAATCGTAATATGAAGATTCGAAGAACGACGAGGGACAGTATTTGTATTGATTGAAACATTTACGATATATCAACCTCATTTTAGTATGATATGAAAAACGTACTTAACATTAAATTTTTGTAATTTAATTATGTTAAATCTAAATATCAGATTTGTTATACAAGTTACTATTAATTCTGCAGTTTTACGTTTATTCATATTTGTGTGCTTTTACTCATCAAATAATAACAGAACCTTTACAACGTGATATATGGAGTATAAGTATTAATATGTACTATTCTTCTCCTGTTATTTGAACACGAAACCGACAAATACTTCTTCTTAATCATCATGTCTTGTCTTCCTCTATTCGTCACTAAAACGAACTAAAACAATATAACGAGAAGTGCATTACTGGTCACGTGTAATATGTTTTTTTAATATAAGTGGTTCGCATATCTCTCCACTTTTACACCAGTTGAAAAAATATAAGACAATGGCATGAGATCAGAATGGATGTACATATTGTAAAATGAAGGATAGACTTGGGATAGTGAAAGGTATTAAAAGAATGCTGATAAAAAATACTCATGCTGATAAGTGTGAAGAAACAAGTTTTTATATTTAGTTTCAGTTGTCTCATTGTCTAGCATATCTAGCATAGTCAATTGCATCGTCAAACCTGACATATAACTGAAACCCGTAATTCAGTGTTATTACCTCAAATTTTCAAGGTTATTTCTTCATTAAGGATTTTTTTTAAATTTATTTGTATGACAAAGTATGTCTACATTATCTACGAATTCGATGTCTGTTTTGGGCTCTTATTCGCATGTCACTCTGCACCTCAACTTTTAACTTGTTTATGAATGCATGCGTCCCGACGTTTTACGTATTCAAGATGGTAATCTTATAATAGCACTAGCTGATTATCTGGCGTTGCCCGGAACATTTTTGCTTGTTAGACCAATCTTCTTTTACTAAGAAAAAAATTAAATACCTCGATGTCTTAAGATCAAAATAATTTTACTTACTGGTTTTAAAAAACACATGTACAGCATCCTAATTTTTCAAATTCGTAACAATACAATTTTATTACAAAACTTGTATGTTTTCACTATTTTGAGTTTCACATTCAGCAACGAGAATAAAGAAATCCTTGGCTGAGACCCCTCTTGAGCAAGCAAAGTAAAGTTGTCCCTGAGTGAAAGAAATCATTGAAACGTCACCAATTAGTCTAGCTCACCACTTCACCCTTAGTTAGGGGTGTTTAACCCCAATGGGTGCTGAGTTTGTACGGTATCATGTCCTTCCTAATCCAAAAGGTCCAGAAATCTATGGATTAAACCCGTTTTGTTTGATCAAATATTTTTACAAGACTCTTTCTTCCCACTCCAACCATGGTATTTCTGTTCCCTTTCTAATCCCTATGGTGGCCCAACTCTGACACATCGGTGGTGTCTCAATTCATCTCAGAACGAATCCACCATCTCTGGGAACCGCTCCGGTCGAATTTTCGCTTCCGAGGCTGGAGCAATGGCGGGAGCGTGGGTGTATCATTTCATTAAAACGCTTATGAAATCCAAACTATTCGTCAAAATTCTGCGATTCAAAGACTTCTCAATCTCTGTAACAAAACAAAAATCCCATTACAATTTATGATGATTGATTGTTTCCTTCTTAAATAATTATCTTCAATTAAAGCATTTAAGTATATGTGTTTTTAATATTTTTTTTCGATAATTAACGTTTCCATTAACCTTTGTTGCTACTCACGTGCTGTCGTGGACTTTTTTGCAGAACTCTTCGAGACGAACAATATTGCCAATCATAGTTATCACTCATGTGTAATCCTTTAGATAGTGTAACTGAATGTAACGGATTTTCCCCCCGACTTCGATATTTTTCGTCAAAAACATCTTTCATCCACACATTTTAAAATTAATGTTAGTCTGGATAATTGCCAAATTTTATCATAATCGGTTCAGTGGTTTAGTCGTGATCAGGTAGCAAAGAGACAGACACACTTTCACATTGATATATTAGTATGGATGATAAGATCACGGATATATACACGTAACCTTCTAACAATGAAATAGTCAGTTGGTATATGTAACACCAGGTCCAGTTCAGTCTATCAATTTGTGAAATATTAACATTTTCACGCATTTTGCTAGCCGGAAATTCCTAAGGAGATTACGGGACGGGCCAGTCGCCGCCAAATAAGGAAACGTGACCGCCACTAAGCCTCCCCTTCATTGTGTAGGTGCTGAACCGTTTCCATGTACTTCTGAAAATTGAGTAGGAGTGCCCTCAGAAGAATGTTGCAGAAGCGCGTGGTCAGTGTGAATGGAATATTTCCACCGAATGCTGAAATAATGGCCATCCCGAGAAGGACGCTGGCATATTGGTAAAGACACAGTGTTCTCAGAAGCTGAGGGGTGACCAAGATGATGTAGAGTGCTCAGTTCGGTAGCGAAGGCGTGATCACGTGACCTCCGCTTCCGTATATATCGGGAGGATTGAAGATCCTCGGAGACTTTCAGACTTTTCTGCGGAGTATTAGGAAGTACCCGGGTTCTGAGATGTGACCTGGTTAGTATTGGTCGTCAGACCACTGAGAATTGCTGCGGTAAATCAATTACATTGCTATTAGGCGCGAATGACGTAACTTGGAACAGTTAGATATTTCGGGATAGCAACTTGTAAATTTTTGAGATTCGGATGATCTGGGTAGAATTCCGAATTTATTGTTAACACCAGTATTCATATCTGTGTGTAATTGATGCTTTCAGATAGCATTGACTGTGTAATGACATATTCATAATTGTATTTATGATTTTAGAGTTCGTTCAAGTTTGTAAATACGCAGATTTCAATTTAACTTGTATTAAAGGAATATTTTATTGTTATTACACGAGTGGTTAATTGCTTGGGAAACCAAGCTGGTGGCAGCGAACCCTACCATAAGGGTTGTGGTTTTTATGGTTGAATCCCGCTTCTACCCAAAAAATACCCACACCGCATCTGGGCTTGTGGTGTGGTGTAACAGTATACTACCGACTTTGTTAACTTTTTTCTTGCGTGACTGAATTATGTTTCTCTTTGTCGTTCTTCATCCAAATCCCATCGTCTTCTCTTCTCACCCCTTCATCTTGTGTCTGTCTACCATGAGTCACATCCTATCTTTGGTGCACATTCATTCTCTATCTCTTCATCTTAAAGGTTTTCTCTCTGCAAATTGACTCAAGAAAAGAGGAAAGCTATGTCAGATATTCATTAAAGCGTTTACGACCTTCGATTTTAATGCGATAAATTTAAAACTAATTCTGGAGATAGAAATTTCATGAGTAGGTAACATAAAGTAATTTGTCCTGAAATATTCCCAATATTTTAATGTGTAATAAGTTCTTTATAGTTAACTAGGAACTATATGGGACACCTACTCGAAACAATATATGCGGAAAATCTATTTTATTTCATCCACTAAAAAAATGAGGATAAAGCGAACACTTATTTATTATGTTCAATAGTCACAATATTACTTGATATATCATCTTCGAGAGTTCCTGAGTGTACTATAATCACGACCAATCGACCGTTACATATCTAGATCATTATCGCACAATACAGTGCTGCATTTTCTGGTTTCATTTGAAATGTTTTTGAGATCAGTATAGCTGTCATTCATACTATTGAAAATTTTAAAAATCACTCACGTATCTTGATGGGTTGGTAATGTCACAAAAAGCGCCAAATGTGTATTATAAAGTCGTTATTGAAATATACATTACCTCAATTTTGTTTCCAATGTTAAAATATTTATTTTTAATTGCTCAACGTTCATGTATCTTATCCGGTTCAAAAAATAGAATGTAGATCTAGAATTTTCTGTATTTTTCAGTTATGAGGACTTGAGTCAAGTCTTCTCTGCTATGATTTCGGCACTTTCAAAAGAAATTGCGAAACAAGTTTATTTTTGCTGTTTCTTAGAGCGTCCCGAGGATGCCAAAAGCAACAATCACCAAACGGCAAGAAGTAAATCTTCGACTTACAACACAAAGAACCGGAAATATAGCACCATTCGTCTCAATAGACATTCACAAATGTACAAATCGGATTTCTTTTATAACAACTTTTTACAGAGTGTTAATTAAATTTATATGAAATTTTGTTGTTAAATAGACTATGGGCTTCGTAACACATCGTATTATGTAACACTATTGATGCACTTGTGTTTTATTTTATTTTTATGAAAATTTAAATCATGGCGTAATAAATTGAAATTACTCATTAAGTACGTTGACGTTTTAACTCGGTAAACACATCGAACGTAGAAAGTCCTGCGCCTACAACACTCCCCATGCCTTCTTCATTTCGCCTCATTCTATTGAATGAAGTTTCTAGAACAAGTGGCTTAAGAAGTTTCACTTGAAAACGCGAATGTGTGTTTCTCTCCCTATATCTCTTCACACTCAATGCAGCTATCGCATCAAGAACTCCCGAGAGGGCCTGCTGGTCATCTGGCGTCCGGCGTCTGTACAACTTCCTTTCTGTCCTATCGGAGAGACGTTGTCATTATCACTGAGCCCTGTCACGGACCTTCGTCATCAGGTTTGCTGTATCTCCGCTTCCTCTATCGTTCTTTCCTCCGCACAAGGACTATCTCGTGGCTGACCCTCTCAAGGGACGCAGCCCTTCTGTTGGAGTTGTTTTCCTCGGGCTGCTTCGCGGAACCCTCGCGTCCCTGGCACAAGTGATTCCACGAACAACAGCCTCAGAGAATAAGTGTTGAATATCCGGATGATGAGGTTAAAATTGGTTGCGGAATGGTTATCAAAATGAGCAGATTTATCGAGAAGAATACTAAACGGATGGCAGTCGTTTCTTTATTTACAGAAGACTTTTTGGCGTTGAAGAGGGTATTATTTTATTTCTTAACTATTACTTATCTTCCGTTAATTTATGGAGCAAATTTATCTCTCTGAAATGAGTATAGATTTATGTTCCTTTTTGTCTGGAAGAAAATTGAGAGGGGTGTCTTTGTGTCATGTTTATTTGAAAAGTATTTTTACTATCATTCTTGCTATTGACTTAATTGTACTCGTCACAAAGACTTAATTGTTTTCTTCATCTTCCAATCCTACTGACAATGTTTCTCTACTCGTCACATTTCCCTTTCCTATTTTTCTTTATTGCATTTAGACATATCTGATTTGTTTCCATCGATTTTATTCATATTAATGCCGGCATTCTCGTATGCCCTGAATAGAAATATGAAATCTATTTTGTGGTATTTTATGTAGAAGAGATTAATTACAAAATGTTTGTGAAATATGGGACCCTGGTAAAATTAAATAGAAGAAAACCTACAAAATAAAACTTTAAAAGCACAAAATAGATGGTATTCTTCCTTAATAAGGTCGTAACTCTTAAATTATTTATTTATTGAGAATAATAGTTTGGAGCAATATAAACAAAGTTTGGTAGAAGGACTCAATTCTAAGTACTATATTTTTTCTGTAAATAAAACTCAAATGCGTCCCTAGCATGTACGAGGAAAGCGATGATGTGGGGGGAGGACTTATTGTGAATGGAGGGTTTTGGAGGTAATTATCGTTAGCTTTTTTATGCAAATCACTATGGCTATGGTAACTCGTTGTAATGTGTTTAATGAAATGATTTTCTTCTCGTCATAATACGGCTAATCTTTGTCGGTGATGATGATTTATAATGACGAGTTACTGAATAGCGATTATGTAGACGATTCGGATGTCGATTATGGAGGTGGTGTTGATCAGCATAGGAGTGATTTAGATTACTAATATGATGTTGGTGACGACTTTGTGATGTTGGTGAAAACGTTAGTGGTGATGTTGGTGACAACTTTAGTGGTGGTGTGGGTGACGACTTAGGTGTTGCTCAATACAAATTGATGCTCTTCGCCGCTGATAACAAAAGTCGGCGAGAGCGATGTAGTTCGCACCGACGGGCACGTGGGTGGCGACGGTCTGGAGGCAGCGGCAGCAGCGACGAAGTGGCGCCTCCTCCAATTACTTTCAATCTCCAGCCTCCAGCGCCGTCACCAAAGCAGTATCAGCGTTGGCGCCTCTGCAGTAGAAGTTCCCCTCGATGTCCGGTTGGGGAGAGAACTCTCGCAGAGTGCTATCTTCAATCGTTGCTTCTCCAAGCACTTCAATGTGTCAAGATGTTGCTTTTCCTACAGAGGCCACCACATGAAGATGCTTTGTTCTAATCCATATTGCTACAGTTTTCTCCCGAAGAGTAATTTCACGGAGATGCCACTGCTCTGAAATAAATAAATAAATAAATAAATAAATTTATTGTCAAAAAACAGTACAAACTGCGTATGACCACGTGGAGGAAAAAAACTAATTTACTCTCCGGAAGCAAGCAAGGGACCATCCCATCAATTCCGATCAAGGGCCCTAAGGCAGAGGCGGATTCAAAATTTTTAGCAAAAGTTCGTAGATAAGATAAAAAGTTAGCCAATATAGTGTAAAATTGTCAAATTTCAGTTTTATCTTCTTTTTTGCTCGTTTTCCCTTCTTCTATTACAATATTTTATTACTTTAATAGTACTCCTCAAATATGTTGGATGGTGAATTATTTGATACGTTTGATTTAAAAATATTTTCGTGTAACTCATTTTGTTTCAACGGGATACATTCAGCTGGCTTTATATGCATTTTATTACCATAACAAGAATACAGACCTTTTGAAATATTGGTCAATCCATTAAAATTCCCTTACATTTACCCCAATAGTATCCCTGCAATGCGCTATCCGGAAGGCCATGGACTGAAATTAGCTTAATGGATTAATGCGATAACAATACATCTATCCTTTCAAATAGTTCTTAATTTTGTAGTTATTAATTAGATAGATAGATATAGGTAGATAGATAGATAGATATAGGTAGATGGATAGATATAGGTAGATAGATAGATATAGATAGATAGATATAGATAGATAGATATAGATGGATATAGATAGATAGATATAGATAGATAGATATAGATGGATATAGATAGATAGATATAGATAGATAGAGAAAGCATGTTTGTTGTTTGTACGTATGAGGGTGTTTCTGTAACTGTAACCGAAAATGTGTTCGTGTATGTATGTGAATATACATACATATGAGCCCCATGTACATAATTAATTTCTTAAATCTAATTTCTTTCTCGTTGTAACCGTGGGTAGTAATTTCCTTGCCATTTTATATTGCGTGTGTGTATTTTATAGATATTGGGGCGATGATTTGTTTTATAACATCGTATTATTGCTTTATGTATGTATTCTTTTCTATCTGCCACCGAGCATTGCTCACTAGCAGACTAATAAATTATTATCATTATTTACCCAAATGTTTGTAATTGAATCCTTATTCAAATTAACAGAATGAGAGGTACATATTTACTTTGTTTGAAATGAATACATTTTTATATTGCAGCATGGGGCTCATAGTTGGAACACATCAGTTCCGAAAAATCCGTTAAAAACTATATTCTCCCTCAATTTATCAAAATCGATTTGTATATTCGTCTCTCCAATATAGATAGATTTGGAGTTTTTCTTCTCCTTACTTTGATAGTAAGACAATCTGTTTTTCTTCGGTAAAGCAATTTTTCTCTCGTCAGGAACTACGATTTTATAATTCTGTCGCATATGTTACGTATTGCATTTACTGTAATATTACACTATCAGAACTTCCTTTGAAGAGGATATTACTGAACACTTTTTTGTTATATTCTTTTGGTAACCGTCTAGGTTAGCAAGGTGATAAGCTGAGTTTCAACCTGGAGGTCTGATCTAATCTTCCGTTTACTTTAAGATATTTGGAAAAAGTTAGTTGTATAATTTAAATAAATTTTAAAATGCGTTTTTGCGGTTCGAAAGTAATATCTTTGCAAACTAAAACTTCACTCCAGATGTTGACGACTTATTAATAAGTAACTTGTCTTGTCCAGAAAATCGCTGTTGTGTTTCTAAGCAGCTTTTTAAAAATAAAATTTCACCGTACCGCCAGACCGTTCAACTCCTTTCGGCAAGATCCTTTGCTTCCAACAAAACCTTTCTGTCTCCACGGCCAACTTGTCATAAGCCTTTCCCTTTTTTTTCTCATGCGACCCGTTTCCTATCTGTGCCCGACCGTCAGTGCCTGCACCCTTGCAGCACTTTTTTTCTTTCTTTTACGGACAATGTCTCCGGTTTTTTTTTCTTCTTCAGAAATTACGCTCGTGGAATTGTTCACACTTATATTGTTTTCGAATTTTCATTCACTTCGTTTTTGTTAATCCAAGAACGTATTTATCCGAGATTTCAAAATTTAGATTCTTAGGTATGTTTATACAAACTTTTCTGAAAAGTTTTGCAAACTGTCAAATGAAATGTGTAGTGGACTGCATCAGTTATTTCTTCATTATTCGCAATTTATAACCCGTCCTCTTTATTGATTGATCGTCGTAGCATCTTTCCACACCGTCCTTAGCTTTCCTCATTTTTTGCCTTTTCTCTCCCTTCTATTGCTTGAAGGCATGTGGCTCCAGCCTCTTGCCCTCCGCCGCGCCTACGGGACCGATTCCGGGAAATAATTAACGTTGAAACCTTCAACCCTTAAAAAAACCGCCCTCGACTCCTCCGCTCTAGTCAAGACAAGGGGAGAAATATTTACAGTGGAGAGAAGAGTGAGACAGCCCCACGACGGAACGCTTTCTGCTAACGGCTATGACATCGCCCGCCATCCTCCTTGTCGTCGTCGTCCTGAACTGTGGAGTCCACTGAGGTTTTCGTGGAACGCAGCGCTTTCAGTGAGGACGGAGAATACTCTATTATCTTAACCTTCGTCTCAACTGTTTTAACTTTTTCCGATTACATGAGTAAGAAGAGTACTATGTTAAAGATTACAAATAATTTGAAATCCAACACTGAGAGAACAGGTTTGAATGCGAGATCCAAATCAGACGAAGGAAATGATTTCTCCAAATGTTTGGATGTGACATACCAACCTTTGGATATGGCATCCCAACCTTATAGTATCCTAACTATAAGGTTGGGATGTTATATCCAAAGGTTTGAAGAAACACTTTCCTTCCTCTGAATTTGGATCTTACATACAATCCTATGGAATTTATATTCATTAGAATCAGCGTGACTCAGTGGGTAGAGCACAGAGTTGCTGGCTGGAGTTCGATCTCCGGAGGTGGCGATTTTTCATCACACTTCAATATCAAGGCCTACTCAGCCTACGAAAAGGGCATGGAGTTCAAATAAATGGAGATGAACTAAAGGGAAGTATGAAAGAAAAGGTAAATCAAATAATATAACGTTCGTGGGTGACTAATACAATGGAATGCAATACAGGAAGACAGACATTTGAGTACATCAGAGACCTGACATACGTAAAATGGATGAAAACAAACCCTTAAGTAATGGACAGGACATGGAAATTTTCAAAATTACTTGAATGGGATAGGAAGCAAGAAAAGAGTGCAGGTGACTGCATATGCGGAAGTGAAATGACAAACCATGTACAAACCATATACGGAAAAGAAAGAGCAAAATATTGTAACTACCTGAAACTAAAAGGAATATTTCTAACACACGACAAGACAAAAATAATAAAGAAAGAGATTTGTTTCAAGGACATACAGGATATGTGACGGAAATTGGTTCATTACGTGGCGCACATAATAAAGAAGAATAGAACTACAAATAGAAGAGAAAAAAAGAAGAGAAATATGCGTCCGCCGCCTCGTGGCGGCGAAGGAATCGTACTTCTGTACGGCAAAGTGACGCTGCTTGGGCAAAAAAGAAGAGAAGAGATTAAACCGAATACAAACCTTGTAATGACAATGTTGCGCACAAGGTGGTCTCAAAGCAAAGGTATAAAATTTATGTTATTATAAATTTGTAAGATGACGTATTACATAGAATCAGATTTAAAATAAATTGAAAAAAATCTGCTGTGAAATGAGTACCCGGGTCAAACCGGTCGGAGCGAGATGCTGACCACATCTCCTTCTAGTACCGAGGTCAAGTAATTGCGGAGCTCTACCTTCCGCGAATCCCTTCGGCGCCTTCGGGACCTTTAAGTGAACTTAAAGTAAATTTTAAATAGAACAATTAAAAATTTGTTAGAATTATTGGGACGTTTCGATATATATTTGGTATCATCAAATGAAATAAAACATGTTCTATGTGTATTTTAAGTGAATTTTTGTGATTAATGGAATATATTTATGTGCTTCCTTTACTGTTCTCACAGACGTCCTATGCTCCACTGCAGAGTTACGAGATTGAAGAAAAAGAATAATTTAGAAATTTATTAAGTTTGTAGTTACAATTAAAATAATATGTAAATTTTCTCAAACAATAATTACTTTTCTGGAAAAATTAAAATGTTAAAGAATGGTAATTTTGCATTACGTAATTTAAAAACAGAAGTTCTATTTTGTGAGTTTTCAACTTTGTCGTCACGTTTTAGACAGCATCTTGTTACAATTTGTTATTTCGTCTCTTAGATTTTATATAAACAGAATTACGTAGTGGTATTCTTACTTCCAGAATAAGAATTTCTTTATTTCTGGTATCACGAAGATGTCAAAGGTCAAACTGCGCCGAGTATGGTCTGTATGTTTACGGAATGGAATGTAAATGTTTCTATCGTGGTTCCTTTCTAAACGCAAAATTCGTGTAAGATACATTTGAGATAATTTTCTCCTCTTTTAATGGGAATAGAATGTATATGAATATCGATTACTTCAAAATTTATGATGTCAAATTATTAAAACTGTTTATATAAAAAAAAATTATCGAATCATTTAATCTACCTTGTTTGTGTATTCTTGCAAAACTCAGTTTCAAAAGATATTTCGAATTTAAATATATTTTATAATAATTGTATTTTGTTTCGCAACTTATTGTAAAACATTAATCATTCTGCAACATAATGGAAAATCACATTTTTCATTGATCTTGAGCATAGAAATCTCTTAAATTGCGGTGAACCTCACCGCCAGGTAATTCATTCAACATACCGTAATTGATCTTGAGCATTTTCGTAAGTTTTATAAGTGAGCTGTGATACATTTTCTGCACACGCACACATAAAATTTGCGATTTATGTTCGTTCAGAATTAAAATTTTCTACCTATTATTATTATTATTATTATTATTATTATTATTATTATTATTATCGTCCAATACTCCAAATTTCTCAAGTCCAGATCTCCTTCGAAAAAAAATTATTGTAAGCAGTAAGATAATTTCTTTCTTCAACTCAAGACTATACATTATAATGTTGCAACTTTAGCTGCTCCATACGCTCAACGATCGACTGCATTTAACAGCCACCGGCACCAAACAACACGCCTCATTGAACATCGTTTCCTATGCTTTTAAACAGAAGCAAATAGAGTTAAATGCTGTAAAACGCTACTACAATGTGCATCAAGAGCTGCCCTAAATAGTTCACCCAGCGTGGATGAATTTGCGTTGGTCTTGTTTGAATAAACGGGGACCCCCTGATTTTGAGAGTGATTCGAGGAGCATCTGGGGAGCGGTCTTTCCGGAGGGCTTGTCAGCACAAGCCTCCACAGACAGGGTAAGGGTTTGTCACTTGTCAGAAGTGATGCGAACACAGGGGGTAATATGGCCTCTGGGCAAACGAGGGAGCTGTTTACAAGTAGTTAGTTTGTTTGGGATTTCCTTGTCTAGCTCTATTTACGTTTTTTATGATGTAAGAAAAAAAAGGTCATGATCGTATCAGTTAACGATGAATTTATTATAATAGGGGCAATTCTTTTATTTATTACAGAAAGTTTTGATAAGCTATTTCTCCCCTAGCACTATAACTGTATATCATTGGTCATTAATTTTACCCCTGAGTAGTTCGGCGTCCTAACTCATGCGAATTATAATTCTTCTAGCTTTTGCTACTTTATTTCTCAGTACGCGTTAATTGTTAAAACGAAAAAATGGGGCTGATTAAATATAACATAAAATCATAATCCCGAAGAGCAATATTACATAATTTCTCATAAGAAATTAGTTTGAAATCTTCAATAAAATCTTAACCAATTATATGTTAAAAATATCTATTTGGGATGAATTTCAACAAAAATAAAAAATATTGAAGTAATAAAAATACAATACTTTTTAAAAAAATTTGAATAGTAGATTCGTAAATTATAAATACTGCTAAACGAAATATGTAAAACAAAAAAATTGGCTGCTATGCATAGACGAATGTACGATGTAGAATCCAAGAAGTTATGAGACGCAAATAAAATTTAAAGATTAATTAAAGTAAACTTTTCAGTGCAAATTACAGAAAGCTATATTTTTTGGAGTAGAGCGTAAACTGAACTATTAACCTGTTTTCAAATTTTGGAGTTCACCTATATTGAAATTGTGAGGTTCAGGGAGATTTTTACTTGTATCTCAAATCCAGTTTTGGTTCCCAGGCATACTGAGCATGCTTTAAAATGCGTTTTGTCCACTTCTGTCATCTTGTTAGTCGAAACAAAGAACATTCTCACTTAATGGGACTTGACTAGCAAATGTTACTAAAATTGTTCAGAAGTCTCACTTTCTTTGCGCACAATTAAATTACTTTGAATGTATTTTTATAAAGAATAGAGGCTAGTAACGACAATCTTATTTGTAGAAAATGATTTGTATATAATCTGTTAATAATTCATGAAGAAATTAATATAAACTTGATTCCTTTCGTAAGCAGCACGACCTGCCATGTTCTAGAAAACCTCTAGAAAAATTACAAAAAATAATGTATGATTTTGAATTTTTAATGAATTTTACAAAATTAAAATATTTGGAAAGTAATTTATTTTCGAAAATGAAGTCCTTTCTCATGAGAGAGAATGTATTTCACCCATATTTAAATAGTCTATACATTGCTTAATGAATGGTACGGTGTGTATTACAAGTATTACAAGCTAAAATAAATATAAAAATATTCATACAAATTTTAGACATAAAAGATTTAATTCTTTATCGGTAGATCTACCTTCGTTTATGATCGGTATGTTATTTGGTATTACGATGAAACGTAAAAATAAATCTTGCGTTTTGGCAATATATGTGTTAACCAGGCCGACGTTTCGATAGCAAACGCTATCTTCCTCAGTTTTGTTCATTCTCAACAACATTCCATCATATAACTACTCCATCACCGTATACAACAACAAGAGCACCAACTGCCATTTTATCACTCATCATCTTCGTTACATTTTTATACACAATGTTTCTGAGATTCCTTTCCTTTTCCTTCATCTTAATTTTCCCACAAGATCAACTTCAGCAAATGTGCTATCATTTTCTATTTCACCTTTAAATTCACCCTCATCTCACTCATTTGTACTTTATTGAGCTTCATTTTGTCAGTGGATATCTTCGGAAAGTAATTGGGGACGAATTTATCACTAACTGCTTAAGTTTAATTGTATGCGATTGTATTCTTAAAGACAATCAATATGTATGGTTCATCACTTTATTGGTATTCGTTGGAAATCACTCACTGGGTATTTAAACCCATAACATGTATAAAAAAGTAGAACTCTTTCTTGTATTTAAAATGTTGTCAAGTTACTTCAAAGGGCAAAACTATTCCTATTGTATAAATTATGAATAACGTGTACTAATATTTCTGAGTATTCATTGTGACTCAAACGTTGCACATTCATTTGTAGTAACCCTGAAGAAGATGCTAATCAGCATTGAAACTTTGGTGATTTCCAGTGAATACTAATGAAGTGATGAATCACACATATTGATTGTCTGTAAAAATACAACCGCATAGAATTGAACTAAAGCAATTACAAATCAAGACAATCAGAAATTATTTAATCTTATTACATGAATTTATCAATAGTATTCATGCATACTTGCTGTACTGTACATAAAGGAGTCAACCATAAATTACGTAACGCGGAAATTACCGTTTTAACACCCCGTTCCCCATAACGCACCTATAATGATATTCCCCATAATAACGTAATGCTTGCTCTATCTTCTCGCCAATAATAAAGGTATTTGTTACTTTTCAGGACATTTTGTGACTTATCTTGATACACTGACTTAATTGATCATTCCTCACTGTGATCGCATCATTATTTTGAATTATAGTGACAAACATTAAAGTTAAAAAGCGCCCTGTGTAGGACACTCTATATGACTTAAAGTTACGTAAGTCGGAGGAAAACATCTCCCTCCCCTCTGTACAACAACTTACTATAACCACTCCCCTCTCCCCCATAGGGTCAGAAATTTATGGACGGTCTCAAAGTAAATTAAGAAATTAGTAATTGCATTTTATTCATTCGAAGAAAGAACTGTGTGTGACCGAAATCGTACGGAAATAATATTTAGTCAGAACATTTCCTGGGAGAAAAATTTCACAAGTGGTCATGGAAGTAAAAATCCTCCGAAGCAAGAAACTCATGTTATCAATCTCCCTGTCCCTCTTTCTCTCAGAGTCTTTTTATTTTATTTTCCGTCTCTTCTCTTCAAACACCTCAGTCTCCAAAGGCCGAGATCCTGTTTCCCAACCACAGGTTGCTTTGCGAACGGCAGTAGAGCTTTCTGCTCTTTCATATTTCTCTGGCGCGAGGGGAAGTATAAATATTTAAGTTTGTTTCCGTTGTGGTTCTTTTTTTTATGGCTCTTGATAAAACTTTGCTTTCACTGAGCCATTAAATTACCCCTTCTCTTAGCGCCGCTTTCAGAGACGTTGTGGGGAGGCGAAGTCTCGCGGACAATCAATAAGAATGGCGAGCTATCGATTATGTAATTATGCGAGACCGGCGCGTCACCCAAGAGGTTCTGGAGCAGGCTAACAGGTCTGATAAAGGAAACTCTTAGCTGATGATGGCAGATAGGAGAATTTTTTTTTCCTTGCAATTTAATTACTTCAGATATTAATTGTGTGATCATAGTACGAGAAAAAGAGTATTTTGGGAATAACGAAACGAATATTATGCTTTCGAACTTTATCTTGTATTGAAATATTTTTATAACTAATTGAAATTTATTTATGGTGTTTATGTTGCATTACTTGTTGTGACTTTTCTCGTAAGTGGTTGAGTTTGGATGTCTTGATCTGCGCTTGGCATTGTTTGACATTTGTAGCATGGTGGTAAAGTCTTCGCTCTTTACGTACTGCTGAGTGGAAGAAACTAGTTCTCTCGGTAGTTATATGATTTTCAACTAGAATATTCTTGAATCCTTCCAGACCAATGTCGTTTCGTTACCAGGTTCCCCGGCAACCTAACATGTCTCTTTCTGAATTCCTTCGCCCAAATTCTATGGTTATGTGGAAGAACAGGTTTGATGGTTTGGATCTGTTAGAATCAATTACTTACAAATACACCTCATGTATGTGTCAGAAAGTTAGTTTTCTGCTACTAAACATTCGGAACATCTGTTCATATTCTTACAGAACTTTGTGAATTCATCAGAACCTATTTTTACCAAACTGTGTGATTAATATAATGTATTAATATTAACAATATGGAAACGCTGATAACATCTACATCAATAAATTCAAAGTCGAAGACACTTAAGAAATACGTTTCATAATTACATTTATTAGCTGTATACCAATCATGTATTTTTAACACATTTTATAAAAATTTCGGCTATTTATAATATGAAAAATATTCAGTAAAATGGAGAGTGGCTAAGTTGGTAGTGCGTCAAATAACGTTAATTAAGCGTATTCTTCTTACCCATGCCTCAAGTCTAAACTGACTGACCCATTCACACTGTTATAAAATGGATACCGTAAGTATCCTGAGTGTCAAAGCGAACGTAGCAAGATGCTGCCACGCCGTCTCCTCTCCCTTGTCGAAACCACATCATCACCGAGCGCTTTCCTTTGTGAGCACCATGTCTGTCTATTCAAGAACACAGAGAGAGAAAGAATGAATGCTGGATATAGAGCACCATACATAGTGGGAAGATAGTAATACTACTACTACTACTACTACTACATTGTCAGTGGAGGAAAGTAACTAATGTTTTTTGCTCCGCACTGCTGCTGCTACTATAAATAGTAGTAGTAGACAAGTTTGTGGGTAACAAAAGAAATATAAAATAATTTCAAACTGAAAAAACAATATAATTATAAAGAACAAGATATATGTATAAACAATAAGAAGAAAAAAGTGTTTTAAACTTGAGAGAAGATTTATGGAAGTAAATAACTGACAAAATAAACAAATGATAAAAACCACAAAGAAGTAAACAAAAGTATAAAATTGGAGGTTAATTTGTTAAATGAATGTTATAAGTAAACAATTGTAAATGTATATATGTGGAAATTTGTTAGTTGCTGCATCAAATTGGAGGATATGGATGAAATATTTATATATATGTGTACGCTGTAAGCATATTTAAAGTGAAATGGATGTAATGTATACAAGCAGGTGTATTTAACATGTAATATGAATTAATTTAAAATGGAATAAAAAAAAACTACTACTACTACTACTAATAATAATAATAACAATAATAATTAGTTATAAAAAAATAAAGATTATTGTCAAATAAGCAGTTACAAACTGCATATGACGACGTGGAGGACTATAAAATAGTTTACTCTCCGTAAGCAAGCAAGGGACCATCCCATCAATTCCGATCAAGGGTCCTAAGGTAGAGGCAGGTTCAAAATTTCAGCACACTCAGTACAAAGCATAAAAGCGACGCGCTGTGATATCAACAGAATAACAACAAATATTTATTTAATAAAACGAAGAAAATATTTCACAAGTATGTAATTTTGTCGAATGATAGACTATTCGGAATATATTGTTGTAAATGTAACTTTTAAAATAAAGCAAAATTCGAGATTAATTATTACCATAGACCGCCGCCCTTAGACAAGAGTCTACAGAGCCTGATGTCAAATCCACCCGTATATTCTACCCGAAGGAAAACTGGTGAAAAACCCGAGCCAGGATGGGAAACTCGGGTCAGGGTGGGATTATTAATAATTAATAATAAGAGTTAGTAATAATAATTACAAATACCAGCGAATAAGTACCGACAGGACAATCAATGCAAATAGGAATAAGGGAGTAATGAATGTTTTCTTATTGATGTTTCTGTTCCCAACGACATGAATGTTGTGAGCAAAGAGACAGAAAAACTTCCAAAAAACTGCTATTAAAACTTGGCTATTGAGTGCTAAAGGATGTAAGAATGATTACTAAAGTCAGTCCTATTATTATCGGAGCCATAGGAACAGTGAGAAAATATTTAGAAAAGACCTGTCTATCTGAGGTCCAAAGGATAGCCATTCTGGGAACGATCCAAGTAATTCGGAAAGTGTGCACCTGAATATTTTTCAGGGAGGCGCAACTTAAGGGATGTGGAACTTCTTTGGACGCATTCTGAAATACCTACTAGCTTTGCTGAGAAGAGAGTTCAAATAATAATAATAATAATAATAGTCATGCACTCAGGACAGAATTGCCATTAACGAGAAATGTACAACCACAAGTGCATGCCACCTGACCAAGATGCTTCTTAATATGTATTATAATTTTTTTCTGTGCTCATTTCAAAATTTCGGAGTATATTGCGAATCCGCTGTACTGTAAGACACTAGGGTATGCTTTCGCCACCGACTTCGTTCCCAGTTGATTTATTTTAATACATTGTACGTATTTTTATTTTCATATTTTAACTATAAAATAACTACCATATTTTCAGTAATTTAACTAAGCCATAATGGAAAGAACTTTGTACATTTATTGCGTATGCTTAGAGTAATTATCTTTTGTTGTAAAAATAGATCTAATTAAGAAATTGTTTTCAATTCGTGCCTGGCATGGTCATTTAAAATTACATTGATAATATATGTCTGAGGCATCTATTACTGATTAACGTATGTTTCAGTATTTGCTCCGAAGTGTAGTTCTATGTTGTGGTACAGCAATGGTGTACGAATCATTCTAACTGAGAAATGGTTTATGTAATATTAATTTGTCTTATGATCTTAAGAATAGATTAGATGTTAAGAATATTGAGCATTAAAGGACAATGTATGTAGCTCTTCCCTTCTGTTTCGTAGACCAATGCTCAAGTTATATTGCGCTCACTGTACCACAACTGGGTGCATTCGGGTGTAGAACAATATAGGGAAGCATCGCATACGACGTAGATGGGCGCAGAGGGAGCGTGGTGACTCATGAAACGCCCTTCACTCCTCCAATGGGCTCCGGATGCCACTAGGAACTCACACCATTGCTCCTTCAATGGGGTACTCTAGGTTTTCTTTCTGGTTTTGCTAATATAGATTCATCTTTGAACGTTTTGTGAAACTGTGCTCATTTACAGAATTACAACTAAATCATCCTTCATGTTCACCTCCCTTTTGAGACTCTTTCTATAGAGTTGTAAATCGTATTGATGTGATGGAAGGATTTTCAACTATTTTAATTTTTTATAAGCTCCTACCCACAATATTGTGAGCACAAACTTTTTTGGAAGACGTTAAAAATAATAATTCATCTGAGCAAAGCCGCGGATATTCAGCTAGTAGAATATTTATGGTATAAGAAAGAGCAATGTATTAATGAATTTCTGTGAAATGTCCTTACAATCCCCTCATTCTCTTTGTTTCTTTTTCGTCTCCTTGTTATCCTCTTCCCCCTCCTTTCTCTCCTCTTCTTGAATGACATCATGACGCATGCATTTGCATGTTAAATTTGAGCGCCATACGCGAATTGTCTTGCTCTTACAAATTCAATAATCTTGAATCATCTTGCGGCTCATCTTCATTTCTCACCCTCAACCCCTGAGCAGGAACCTTCTTCACCCTCGACGGATCCGCACAGCTTGAAGCTATTCTCTGGGGTTGCCACCCTCCGCTTTTGACTTTTACTCTCCCTATATGTGACTGCATATAATGTGGTTGACAATGCTATCGATGAATCCATTTTTTCGAATAAATCTAGATCAAACCGGTGAGTGGTGTCAGGGGGGAAATTGAATGTTTCAGCGTCTATTCACTGTGAAGTTTTCTAATTCGAAATCGGAACATATCATTTCAAATTTATAAAAATTGTATTCTATCCGGATTAGAAGTGAAATTTCGATAAAACATTATATAAGACTCCACTATTTTGATTTTTTAAGGATGTGTGAAGTCGGAATCCGCTTCTAGCCAAGTGTTATCACCAACGATAAACTTACTCATGGCGCAAAGCAAAGGGGTGTAAATATTGAAATAAAGATTTATTTTCAACAATAGGGAATTACCTTACACAACATTCTCTGCACATGCGTGGAATCCTCAAGGATTCAGCTGGGTACTTAGTATGCGGGGGTCTGAGGGAAGTGGAGACCGCCCTGTGCCCCATCCTCTCGTAACTTGTCACCGCAATAATGTATGCAGATAAATCTGATTTAAAAAATTTTGCACGACAGTAAAATAAATAATACCTAATGAAATAAAATGAAAGTCATTTTTGAATTTCAAAATTTACACGATTATGTTTGGTCGAAATAAGGAGGTCTTCAAAAATTCGTCTGCTCAAGGACTTCCAAATTTATACATTCTAAATTAAATGAAGGTGATCGGTAGTAGAGGAGAAACAACGTAACTTTGCTGCAATACAAATAAGGATGCTAATTGTATAGTCGTCATTAGTTACTATGCTTTTCTTGAACGTCTTCTACGCGTAATTAGTAAATCTATAACTAACTAGCTTTTTAATTGCTAAATGTCAAATGAATAATTTTTTGGGAAAATTGCGTTTACGAGAAGTAATGCAGAATATATGTTGGAGCTATAAATACGCGCATTCAGAATAAATAAGGAAATCCTTTATGAAATATAAAAGAGTCAGTTCTCAGCTCCCTTACTGAGTAATTACGTATGAAACAACGGTTCTTCCTCCTGAACCCCCTTACTTAACCTCCGAGGCTATTCTTTACCTTATCCTATTCCTTTACTCCCATCCTTTGGCTCCTGGTTTCTCATCCCCTCCCTTTCCCTTCCAGCCCACCATGCGCGCGCCGACGCAGGGTCAAGGTCACCCTTGAGCATCCATCCCCTCCCTTTCGTCTTAAGAATCACTTTCTCCCTTCCGCTGACGAGGCCATTGTCAGCTGTATTTTGTGCATCTCACCTCATCGTTGCGGGCGTCTTCTTGAGTGTAGCGAATTTTGGAATTTATGTTAAAAATCCCTCTTGTGTTTGAAATAATGATGTTCGAAAATCGGGAATCAAAATGAGAAAAATGAAGAGTGACCACTAACAAAAGTCAATTATTTTGATTATTTTTATTAAAATATTTATTTCTTCTCTTTTTTGTGAAAGAGATGGTTATATACATGACTGCTAGTATCATTGTGAATTAGTTCAGCAGAAAATATTATCATAAATACTTTTGCACAGATCTCGGAGTTATATGGCAGTTTTTCATATTTGGACGAATACTATACTTTTTCCAGCTGAATTTATGCTATCTGAAATTAGATTGGTTTCAATGATATAAACTGAGAGAAACAATAGTAAAATTGTAACAATAGCACACGGTAGTGCAGTGAGAGTACTGAGTCTTACGTACTGAGTCCCCCACCATCTTTGATCAAGATTTTAGAGAAATAAGAAAACTGTGATCTTGTCTCAGTATGTATTTAGGGACCGTTTATAAATTACGTAAAGCAAAATATTACAATTTTTTAACACTCATCACCTTCATAACGCACCCATAACGATATCTCTTCCGCTACCCTTCCCCAAAAAATATGTTACTAGTTGCGTGCCCTTCCCCCCCATTGGGAGAATTTTTTTTGCTCTTCGGAAAATGTGGAGACCAATTTCGATACTGACTTAAATTTTCGTTCCTTGTGAGTTTTGCTCTCTCTGAGGTTGAGAACACAATTCTAACAAACTTAAATATAAAGCGTTATTATAAAAAAATATAACTTAGCATAACCTACCTAATACCAAGCCTACCTCCCCCTACCTTGCCGTAACGCTGTGTGGCGGTATAAACACCTAGGGTCTGTTATATTATTTATGGACGACTCCTGATACAATAACTTGTATGGCGGATTGAAAATTTCTACAAATTTCTCCCAATTTGGAATGATGCGAGATGACAGACAGGACTCTATTCGCAGTTCCCGAACCGCTACATTGGGTTTCTTCTTCCTGCTCCCTACCAAACATGGAGAAACGCGCTGGTTGCAATATTTTATTCACTTGCTAGGAGCACTTTTTCTCACATAGGGCAACTACGCGTCTCTCATGGAATAAACCTCTGGGACTCCCTTACCCTTTTGAACTTGCTCCTTGGATACTTCTACTTCGTTTTTATCCAACTCTATTAATTATAATTTATCCTTTTCTCAACGCTAAATTTTAATTGATTTTAATAAAAATGCGGTCAAAAAGTACTAAAATATGTCATTGGTCTTGAACTAATTAACACATTTGTTTAAGTAAGTTAAGAGTTCTGTTATTTTCGAAACATATTGGTGCATAATCTGAAAATCAGTCAAACACACACAGGTATAATCATTGAAGAAGATTCAATCATTACTGTGCAGCAATTAATTAGTGCGAGATTGTACTAAGGTTGTAGAAATAAATGTTGAAAGAAAATTAATTTCATTTCCGTGTAGTTTGTACACATATCTGATTGCCAAATGTCTTTTTCTCGACCAGAACTGTTTTGGTCATGATATATTGATAAAAGTAGCAAGCGTCCCCTCCGTGGTTACGGTGTCAGTGTGTTCACTCGTCACCAAGTCATCCCGGGTTGGTCAAGATAAAATTTGTAGCTTTTCATTTCCATGTCTCAGTTTAAATAGCTGCGATGTATGAAAAGTTCACCCTCTGCCGCTAATAACCGCAGTTGTAATACTCGGATACAGCAATGTGGATCCTATCTACAAGCTGTTCCTCCGATCTCTGTAAAATTCACGATGTGTCTAGTGAGTAAACTCACACAAAAACTGAGCCTTACTGGCACTCGTCATTCGTGGTCCTTAGCTGGCCGAAACGAGATATATACATACGTAAAAGTAGCAAGCACATTTTTTTTTTACTGAATGTGCAACAGACTCCTTCGCAGCGCTGGGAAATGTTACAACTAAAGTAATATCACGATACAAACCTTTACATATGGAGATAAAGTTCAGAAATATTTTCGTAATTTGAATTTTACAAATTAACTAATTATGTTTAAAGTATTCTATTGTATTCTTTCATATTTATAACACAAATATTTTGATACAAACTTGTGCAATATTTCATTGTTAGTTTAAATATCTTATTTTGTTTATTGTGAAAAAAGGATTTTGATGTTTTCCTATTTTTTATGGTATAATTAATTATAAAAAATTTATTGCAATTAAAATGTTGTTGTAAACAATATACAAATTTATTGTAATTAATGAATGTCTAAAAATACAATTTTGAGACATTTGAAACATTTTCTCACAGTATTAATGGCATACTAATTAGAAATTAAATTATTATTCAAATTCATAGTGTTATGTTGAGATATATTATGTAGTACGCGAATGGGAAGAAAGGTTTTCGATATCTGCCTCAGGGGAATAAAAAGATGTATTACTCAACATTTTTATTTATTTGATTACAAAAGTTTTCTATAACAAAGCTTTTACAGGATATTGTTACTATACATATTTTTCATCAAATTAAATTGGTCTCATTGCTTGCATAACAATGGACCTTGTGTTACCTCATTCTTGTCTGCTCACGTAACTCGTGTCTTTGACGTCTGTACCTTTTGGTGACGCGTTGCATTTGCCAGCCAACGACAACATCTGAGGCAAGACGACAACATCTGAAGATAAAGAACATTCTATGTACTGTACTCTTGAGACGACTCCTTGCGGTTGACTTTCAACATGTTTGTCCCGCCTTCTTATTCTAACGTAATATGTTCTTACCCGTTATGGTAAATTCTTTACAAGAACTGTGTTCTTAAAAATTATCTGCTGTAATATTCGTGTGAACAACTTTTCTTCACATTAGTTAGATAATAGCTTTCACCGAAATTTCTTGTTGAGTAGCCTTCACTCGAATCTGCAAAAACTCGAAAAGAAAAGAAAAAAGTTGAGAAGTATGTGCGGTATTCCTGCACCTGTACTGCTACAAGATAACCTCAAACGGAGCTAGTATTATTTTTCTGCTTTTTATCTCGTCTCTTGTTAGCAACATATTCACCACAGTGACTATAACTTCTCTAAGTTTTTTCTCCGTCACCAGAATGGTGATCCTGTGCTGCTCGCCTGCGGAGCTGTTTCTGCAGCGAGTGAAAGATGTCTACGACGAGCACAGACCAGTAATGAGGGCGGTGTTTATGAATATAAACAGCAGAGAGCGCCACCGAGTCACGCAAGGAGACCGCATTAGAAGTAGAGGGACATGAAAAGACGGTGACGAAAACTGCGATGCAAAAACGAAAAGGCGCTCGCGAGCCCCGAGGAAAAAGTGACTCTGACAAAGATATGCGCAGAGATGCGGGAAATTAAACAGAAAAAGAGAGATAGACGGGAAAGAATAGCGAGTTCGAGACGGAAAAAGAAGACTCGACGAAGAAACAATTCTTAATGAAAATGTTAAATTTCTTTAGATCAATATAGGGGAAAAAATGCCATTTAATATTCTTCTTAAGGGGGCTATGGCCCGCCCACATTGGACCTGAACTCTCAACAGATAAAGGCATACCTTGCCACTTTAAACAATAATTAAATTTGGTTACTAATTAATATAGTTAATTATTGATTATCTATTTGATTAGTAGAGGTATCTTATGTAAAAGATAATATTTATAAAATTTGTTTTGTAAAACAATGATTTTCAAACAGAAACGCTTCCCAGATCCCTCCCCTGTTAGCCACCCCCCACCCCTCCTTGACTAGGGTCTAAATTCACCTCTGAATGCCATCAANCTGTCTCTTATACACATCTAGATGTGTATAAGAGACAGATATAATGCTTGTTCACCCGCCCCCGTACGTGCCACTTCGCAACACAAGCACCACAACGAATGCAGAACTGTATGTTAAACAAATTTTCAGTATCATCAAAATAAGTGGAACATTTGACCCGCTAGATGCCGTTAGATATATCTTGACCAAGAGGTACATTCGATGTATTATTATTTTTTTATAAACAATAATTTTGTATGATAAATTAATATTTTCCTAAATAGTAGTACCCTTGGTATGCGAACGTCCAAACGTTTAAACAACTTATAATCCCAATGAAACATTCGAGTAGTAAATTCTGGGTGCAAATCATAATACTTTTTTGGAATTTAATTCTAGCACACGTTGCACGAATATAAAAGCAAGTTTGGAACAAAAATTTCACTTTCTTGAGTTTTGCTGTTTCTTAAATCGTATTATAATCATCTTTCTTATAATAATACCTTGGATTCTTTTATTTCTAAATTACTGGATGGTCTAGAATTCAAAATCTTTTCTCGGGTGAATTGATGGCGTCAGTTCAGATGACACATTCCTGGGGAGAAATGATCTTCAGCGGCAGAGTCGTATCAGAGTGGAAGCAGAAGAGGAAAAATAAAGAGTGAGAGGGGAAGAGGGTGAGACTTGGGTGTGAGGTGGGGGTGGAGGTAAGAGACAAGAGCGAGACTGAACGCGCTGTGACGGCCTAGGCGAGGGGGAAGCACTTGATTTGCATGATACGCCAACACATCTACTTTAGCAGACAAGCTTCTTCCCGGAGCGAGGAATAAACCGTCGGGAGTTATAAATCATTTTCGCTTCTTGTACCGCGAATAGCAAACGAAAAGGGGTTCTCCTTCTCGTACTGTAGTCATTTTACGAATGTCTTTACTCTATTTTTGTTTCACTCCCAGCTGAAAAATTACGTCACGAATGACAGATTCTTGACTTATTGTGCGTAAATATTCTAGTTTTTCAAATTTTTAAATGTGTATACACCATAAAAATATATTAGTTTTTCAGTTCACAGAAACTAAGGATGTTTATGGTTTTATACATTCTTCTGTATGTGTCATGGTTAATATTGATTTTCTGCCGCGCATGGAAATTTTATTTTTTTATTACTCTTTTGCGTCAGTTCATGATATATTTTCGTAAATTCTTGATTTCTTCTTCCATCTGAAGGATATTTGATGGTTATTAACAATCCCAAACCCCGATTCTCGGAATTCTTACCTCATTTCTACATTTTGTCCAGGGTTTTAAAGATTAGGGACCTATTTTCAGTATCATTCTCCATTACTGAATTTGACCACAGTTCTTGTATTAAACGTAAGTAGTAAAGTCAATAGTATGATTTCTTTCAACCATCACAAACGATATTGTCGAATTAAATAATCCACAAAACAAGCTTGTAATGACGTGCTTTTCCGTATTTAAGTAATTAATAAACATGTGAGCTAATGAAATAATTTAAATTTGTTCCTGTTAACTAGATGTTTTATCAAAAAGTAATATTTTTATTATAAAATAAAAATGATGAGTGAAATTTCACCTTTTGTATTGATACTTAGAATGAGTAATATACTACAATGCGAATATACAAACATTCATCCCATTATAATTACTGGTTATGCTATTAAATATTATTTTCTAAGTTATTTTCGATTATTTTCTAAGTGTATAATTTATTCTCCCTTGGTTGAATATATTTCCTGTTTTTGATCTGTTAAACAACACATCTCTAGAATTTATATGTACGACGGGTAATTAACTTGCATTTGTAATATATTTTGCAACATCGGAAACGCGGTCGTTTAAATCATATACAACAGTCCATTGTCACAGAAATAGAAGAAAAAGACTATAGCAATAAATAAATTAAACTACATTAAAACATTTAATTACAAAATTCGTATAGATAAATGTCTTTATATAGACATTGATTTCACTACGAATTATATTAGGGAAAAAATTGATCATCTTTTTCTGAGTGAAATCCTTATGGATTCCCAAATTTTAGGGAGTGGCAAATGCTTCGCGAAAACATATTAAAATAAATTATTAGCACTAAATGCTAAAGATGCTAAATTATAACTGACCTTATAATGAGTTATAACTCAAAATTCAAATAAATACTACACGAAACAAGTATTTTTTATATTTTTAGATTTCTTGATTATATTTTATTACCAGCGTTAGATTTGGCATGTTTTGCACATTTCTTTCTGTGTCTTTCGGGAACCAATCTTTTTTTTTAACATGGGACCATTTGAAAACAATTTAATAGCGTATATATATATATATATATATATATATATATATATATATATATATATATATATATATATATA